>RJWT010056612.1:0-10013 GCA_004365215.1 Cuniculus paca
AGCCTCCAGAAGGTGTTAATTTAATACCTGGAGGAAAGGACAATGTGAACCCTCAATTCTTCTTTCTATTATGCCTCATCCATGCTTAAGAGACGAGATTACCTAGATGGATTAATAAAGAACCTGTATGTGAAGAAATGGTTGCCCTATTTGCATCCTTATACCTAGAGGAATATTAGTGGATTCTTTGAATGAACTTTAAAACATCGAGAGTGCCCTGAAAGGGACACACTTGCTAATCAGCAACTAAAATTGTGCCACCGTACTAACAGACAAAAACACCAAAGGCATGTATGAAAAGTCCTAAAATACTTGCCAATCCTAAAGTCTCTTCTATGAAGAATATAATATATGCTTAGGAAATGCAAATCCAATATATGCCTAGTAGTGTTCAAACCATACACAGAATAGGAAACAAGTATTAGTGACGCATGTCTTTTTGTTTTGTTTTACTTTGCATGGAAATATCTGTGTGATTTCTCAAGTATGGAAGCCAGATAGTGTTGAAAGAGTCACATTTCACATCTGGTACTTGACATTCTTATTTCTACACTGAAATAAATGATTCTGCAATGTGTCCAAAGAATTCCTTAGCTTTTCTAATGCACATGCCTTCAGATGGTACATGTATTATACCTTTGGAGCAAGGAATGAAGGAAAATTGATTCTGATACAGTTTCATCTCATCCCTGAGTTGTCATGTTCCTAAAACGTTTAATGTCTCGTGTGTTCTTTTCCCATTTGTAACCCCCTAGTGTCCCCTCTCATAGTGGGGGTCTAGGAGTTATTGCAGTGGAAAGCAGTCTGTAAATAGAGGGGCTAAAAAAAGTGTGCCCCAGATTACTGGCAACTCCAACATTGAAGGCATTATTAATGCCAAAAGACAAGTCAAAAATCCACATCTATAAAGAGTTTGCACATGTTGTTAAACTTGAAAGAGTTGCTGACTCCCCCCAATTCTTCCTTTTCAGAGATATGTCTGTTTTGCAAAGCTACTACAAAGTCTCATATTTCAAACTAGTTCTTCAATTGTAAATATAAATGAACAACCAAAATTCCTAAGACATCTGTGGAAAATCAACATCAACATCTGAAAAGAAAAAGGCCAAGATGAACACAGATAATGGAAACTACAGAAGAAATTTAAAGAATTTAAATCTCATTCTCAAAGATTAAAAATGTAACCCATGCCATGCAGAGGATTAACCTGTTCTTCACACATGCTAGGCAAGCACTCTGGTACTGAGCTATACCCTCAGCTGTGCACCTGTTTTTAAAAGTTGCTACTTGAAGAAATTGTGTTCTATCTACTGTCTCCCTTAATTTTTCTTTTGGAATGGGGACAATTAGAAAATAAGAAAGGATCTATAGACTTAGAAAAAAGGTATTTACAAACATTCTGTATACATTTTTTTAAAAATTGAGTAAAATTGCATTTGGCTCAGTGGTACAGCACTTTCCTAGAATGTTCAAGATGCTGGGTTGACTCCCAACACAGGATTAAAAAAAAATAAAAATCAGTGCAATATTAAAACAGAACACAAATGGCTGAAAATCAGATGGATGAGTTGAACAATAAAAAAATTCAAAGGAAAAAAAGGAGATAATAATATGAGAACAAAATAGGCATATAGAAAACAAATACAGCAGATACATCTAAGTCTGAAGAGATCAACAAAAAATAATAGAAAAAGAAGCATAGAAACAATATAATTCTTTTTCAGTGAAGACACATGTAAGTCTTAAAATTTTGTCCAATAATTATATAGCAAGAATTAAAACGAATTTATTATAGCCTTATAATAATAAATGATACTAAGGATGATAACAATGGTGATGGTAAACACATTGTTAAATTCTTGTAACGTTTTGTAAGTTTAGGAAAAAAATTAAAGTTTATAGAAAAACAAATAAAAAAGGCATAAACACAGTTTTCCTAATAGAAGTACACAGTAAATATGATGGTTTTGTAACCTGTTGACTTAGTGTGAACATTTCCCAGAACTCTTTTACTTGTCTTTTCCAGGTTAGAGTAGGTCACAAGGCTGATTTTCCAGATTTGTTAAAGTGAGCAGAAGTAGCAACCATTTTAAAGTTTATTTCCATTGCTGTTAATCTGATGACTGGCCTCCTTGGCATTAAGTAGCAGATTCTACAAATGTTCTACCTTTCCATTTATCTTCTTTTAACTTCTTGCTGTCATGGGCCAAGTCGTGTGATTAACTGTCACACAAACTTCACCTTCTGCAGGATATCCTCCTAGCCAAGGTCAGAGACAAGAGACATGAGTTTCAATTCATCTTCATATAGTTTCAACTGAGGTGCATTTCCAGCCTACTTGTGATACTCACTTCTCGACTATCTGCCCTACAGACTCCAGGTCTTAGCACCAAATGCAGAGACAGCAACTTGAGAGAGTCAGAATAAAGTTGGGCAATGGTAACAAATTAGTATCTTACACTGGTCCTGCTGCTACAGTTGATCCCCATTTATAAATGCAAAGACTGCTGCATTGGAATAGCACTTGTGGCATGTCACATACAGGAAAATTATCTTAAAGCCAAAATTCTATACTCAAACTGTCACTTCAGTTTGAAGGAAAAATTAAATCATTTCTGAATACAACAAAAGCTGAAACAATTTATCACCTCAGTACTTCTGGAAAATAAACCATACAAAATTAAATATGACCCAATACAAAGAAACTAGAACTACACATAAGTTCAAATCTTATATTACAATCATATATCAGGTATAGACAGCCCCAAACAGAATTCACCATTAAACAACCACTATCATCAAAATCCAGAAAACAAGCTAGGCTTAGTGATTCACACCTGTAATCTCAGAATTCTAGGAGGCTGAGGCAAGAAGATCAGTAATTTGAGCCCAACCTGAGCAATTTAGCATCTTAGACCTGTCTCAAAATAAAAAAAAATATTAAAAAGTGTTTGGGACACAAGTAGTTCAGTACAAAGGCCCTGGGTTCAATATTTAGTACTATAAGTTAAATTGAGGAAATAATATTATATAACAATAAAATACAAGTTGTTATGAAACATATATATGTAAACCAAGGCAGGCATGATCATTGTCATTGTTGACAGTTCTCGCAGAAGTTGTGAAATGTTAAAACTTGTGCTCACATGGATAAAATCTATCTCAGTACAGACATATTAACTTCAAGTCTACTGATACAGGAAGAAATATATACATCGCCTTTGGTTAAAATGAAAACAAAAAAGGAAACTGGGGAAAGAATACAGAGTCATGGTTTGCAGATGAAACAAGCTAATTGTGGTATTACACGAAACAATTACCTGGATAAATAAGAGTTTTCTAAAGAAACAACAGCATCTATGCACCAGTGAGGAAACAGCAGAGGCTTGAACAGCCCAGCTGAGAATATGAAGTTCAATGTGATTGGATTTTATTTAATTTATAATGTGCATTAAGTACAATTATTAGATGAGGCATTATTTTGTCATGTGTAGAAATTTCCTCTTTTGCTTTTTTTGGCTCTTTTTCAATCCAGATTTACATATGAAAATTTATTATTTTTAAAATGCATGTAAGTATGATAAGGTAAGAGTCTCACCAGCATTGACAGCAACTCTACTTCCTCAAATAAGGTGAGAGTCTCACCAGCAACTCTACTACCTAAAATTGTGCCTATTGTATCATCAACGCTCAATATACATTACTTGAATTTTTAAAAATCAGGAATATTTTCTTTGGTGTTTGGATATCAGAGGTGCAGTATGATTTTTAGGAGGAAACTGATCAATTATTATTAGTGAAGATAAACTTCTGATGATTAGGAAACACAATTAAAGCTAAAATATCAATGCTAACTTTTTAATATAGCTCTTCTTTTACTTGAACCTTAGCGTAAACTTTGAGGACACGATAATATTTTCAAAACAAAATGACATTTGAAGTTTAATAATTTTATTGTTCATTTCTATTTCATTTTGTTCTGTTAAATACATGTAAATAAAATATAACATTTTCAAATAAAAATGTCAATATTTCTGGTGAATTGAGCAAAAACATTTTCATCATATACAGTAGAATTTCTTTGTTTTCAAATACCTTTACCAATATGTCTCAATTTTTATTAACAAATAAAGATTAAATACAAGTTTTGAAAGAGAATGAGAAACTTCTACATACTACAGAAATATCTTTGTATTACTGCTGGTAAATACTTGTATTACTGCTAGTAAGTAATTGTATTACTGCTAATGGTATAGTATAGACCTTAACTAAAAAAGTATCTCCCTGTATATCTGTGTGGATATTTGCATGTGTATTTCTGGAGAGATACATACCTAGTTACTATGGAATTCACTTAAAAAGTGGAGATTATAGTTGAAAGAATGAAATGACTAGACAAATTAACATTATACTATTTTTAAATTTATTTTTAAAGATCATAACTTCAGTTTTAACACAGAGAAGTTTACAGTGAAAGTTTTACCTTCTGGAACATTCTCCCAGCAATTCTATTCTTTTTTCTATATGATGATTCTATGAAGTCATTCCTTTTGCCTATTATTTTTCCAATAATAGAAACAAACATTCCCTCAACTGAACCTTTCATCCTATTACTTCTCCACTCCTTTATTCCCTTCATTTAAAAAATTGTCAAAAGGATTTTTCCTATTTTTCTTCAATTTTTTTATTCTCTTCATCTCCATCCAACTGCTTTTGTCAAGTTCAGCAGTGATCTTCAGTTCAGCAGTAAGTTAATATAACTTACAAACAATTTTCCAACAGGGACACTTAGCAGATTGTTACATCTTATCACACCTTGAAATATTTGATTCTCATAATGTTTAAGATCCCACACTCCTAAATTTCTGCTTCCACCATTGATGCTTTGCTCTCTTCAATCTCCTTTACTGATTAATTCTCATTTTCTTATTTCTTAGCTTTAGCAAAGTCCTTGGACTCTTCCCTAGATATGTGCAATCTTTTAGCAATCTCATCTCCTATCATGGTTCACATATCTGTCTTTTGAAGTTGTATCTCCAGTCATTCCAGGATAACATTTCTCTCAGAACTTTTACAAATCCTATTACCCATAATCTCAAAACATATTCAAAATTGCACCACTGTTGCTAGCACTTGGGTCTAAGTCACCACAATTACTCCCAATGACAGGTCTAGTAGACTCCTCATTGGCATTCTTGCCTGGATCTTTCCACCTGTGGTCCATTAACCACTCAACAGGCATGGGAATCATACCAGCCCAATTTTCTGAGTAAAGCCTACAGGGGCTGCCCATCCTACCCACAGTTAAAAATCACGAGTCGTATGGCTCTAAATAGCTTCCTCCTGCCCATTTTTCTGGCCTCCATCTTCCTTTTCTCTTCCTGGCTCTTTCTGCTCTGGCTCACTGTCATTTGCTGTTCACTGAGTGCAACAGGCTCTTTACTATTGATGACTTTTGCATTTCTGACACATCAGCAGAATTCACTTCCTCTCCTCCCCAAAGTCTTTGCTCAAATGTCATTTCCTTAGCGAGAGCATCACCAATCAACATAATTAAAATTGAACTGTTCTTTTTATTTCTCTCCTGTCTTTCATATTCTTCCATTTTTATTCATATTTCTCCACATCATTTATCACCATTGATGTCATATATTGTTCATCAATTTTGTATTGTATATTTTCTTTTACCATTATATTAATGGCAGTAGATAAGAGATTTTTATTTTATTATTGTATTCCGGGATCTATAACTATGGCTTAGAATATGCTGGGTGATAGCGAAATATTTGTTAAATTTTAATGAATATATCTGGAAAGGAATGGCCAATCATGCCAGAAAGGGCCAGAAGCAAGTACGGAAAGCTAAGGAGGTCCACAGCCAGTTGCCTTGGAGCCAGGAAGGGAAGGAAATACAGGAGCAGCTGTTCAAAAACTCCTGGAGCAGTTGGATTAATGCCCAACATAAACACTAATGAGTCACCTGTGATGCGGTGCTGGGTGCCACAATTCTGTTAGTGTGGACAGGATGGTTTTAATATGCTATGTGAATTACAAGAAAGGTTCCAGATTTCAATTATAAAAATGTTTGCAATCCTTTTCTCCCTGATAGGAATTTCAATTAAGAATTTTACACCTAACACAGGGACATAATCTTCATGCCTCCTATAGCCCCATTTCCTGACCAAAGTGATTTCTAGAGCTTCAATATTTTTGCCACATTACCTATACTGTTCCTGTCCTCACTGGTCTATCTGGTCCCCTGCTTGCTTCGGTAACTGCAACATCTCTTTCAAATTGCTTTCCCACATAAAATTGCTCAGCAATTCTCACCCTCTCTCATATTCCAATATCAAATTAACCACACCTTCATCTATCTACATCACAAGTATGAATGTATCTCCTTGCATTATTTCATTTTTTTTCTTTTCTAACATGTGCCTTCTATTACAGCAATGCCATCCTCTTATGATTTCTTATAAATCATTCATCTCTAGATTGATCAGGTAGTATACAGTGCAAGATGGTGAGTTTATTTCCTCTATTTAACATAGAGTTGGTAATAAATTTTGAAAATTTCACTTTCCACATGGGTATATCATAATGTACAACAGTTGCAGACCTCATACAAATCTATCCTGTACTCGCTAAATTGTACAACTCATTAGTAGTTGAAGCAGAAATTATGCACCATAAAATTGCCAATTGCAGGAATAAAGAAAAGAAGGAAACACAGGAGGAAAGAAAAGAAAAAAGGGAGAAAGAGAAAGGCAGAGGGAGGGAGAGATGGAGCCCTCTAAGGTTTCATAACTTTCTATAAATTATAAAATAACCTGCCAGGGTTCAGTTCTTCATCATATCTGATTAAATAATATTGCTATAATAATTATGGATAGTTTGTTGGAATAAATTAACTTTCTTTTCCTTTCTTTTGGTTTTGAATCTTGCAGAGGGCAGGGGAGAGTAGGAATAAGAAGCAATTAAAACAGCATTAGGTTTTTAAATGGTAAGTATAATGAAACTCCTATTTGATTTCCCTCAGCACATGAAATACAGAGGAACATTTGCATCCGTGAAACAGACTTCTGTGAAATCATGATCAACCTTTATCTATGTCTATTCATTCCATAAAGTAGATAAAATATTTTCATCAAGCACATAACAGCAAGACACAGCAATGTTGCTGTAAGGAATATTGTTCGATATTTCATTGCCCAATTGAGAAAACAGATGTAATAGACTGCTTATAATATCATATTTTGTGGTATAAAAGCAATTTCTTAAAAGTATAACAAATTTATAGGGAGAGAAAGTTTAAAACTCATATCTATCACTCGCTTGTACCAAATCAATGTCCTGTAACTAGAGGAAAAAATGATACAAAAGCAATTATTTAAAGTTTAAACTATAGATAATTAACAGCCAGTTACAAGTGTAGATATTTTTAGAAGTTTAACAGCAGTGCATTGCTGTTTTCAATATAATATAAAATTCCCCAGATCTTTCTGTATCTTAATAAAGAAGCTGGCAGGTGAACTGAGGTTTTGTCAGAGCCTTGACTTCTGATCTTAAACACCTGAACACAACCTCTCAACAGCACAAAATAAAATCAATAGCCTTTATAGTCCATCATATATTTATTCATGTTTAAATAAAGACTGTACAATATGAGTTTAGTAAAAGTTGGTATAAAACATGATTTGTGCTAACCACTTTGTGTTCACTTCAAGAGTATAAGAGAAATGATATAAAATCTCAATTTCAAGATCACACAGTGAGTGAATCATCATGGTGTCTTTGCTTTCAATTTAGAAGTTGTAATATTTATAGAATGACTGACGATCAATTTACTCCTTTTTAGATATTCAGATAATTTTACCTGGAACTTCGGCTTTAAAAAACTCCTATCTGATTAAGCGGAGCTCATATCTGCCTAAACAGAACTAACCAATAAAATTCATGGAAGGTTAAGAGAAGGATGGGAGGAAGGAAGGGGGGTCCTCACACTTGAAAAGTTCTGATGTTCCTTCTAACCTTTGGGTCTACGAGTCTTTGAAAAAGACAATAATATCTAAATAAAGATCAGTGAAATTATGTATTAAAATTAACAAGAATTTTTAAAAACTTTACTGAAGTCAAAACTTCAAAAGGCAAAGCAACAAACATGACCTAAATACTTGAATGTGTGTTATGCCATTTGTAGGGAACTCAATTGGAAGACATGGTTTCAGCTGAGGAAAGAATGAGTATATTAGAATGAACCAATGAATGAGCAAGAAAGCCATGACACCAAAGTGCTCCTAGTCACTGGAGCATTCTCCTAAGCATAATCTACCCAATTAGAGGGAGTGTCAAGAGGTAGGAGCTTTGTTCTGTACCCTGCCATTTATAACTCTGTGTAGATGCTGTTTTCAATGGAAATGTTAAGGAAGTTGTAGCGATTCTTCAAAATATCTACAGTTTATCTGATTCTACGAGGATTTGCTTGTAAAAAACTGCCACATGATATTCAATTATCATATTGGCATTGATTAGCCATTAATAAATATGAGATGCACAAATTGATTTAAAATTCTACCTAGCAATAAGATTTTAGACTCTGTAGAAATAACACGTTTCTCAATACTGGAATCAGAAAGAAAGAGGGATGATTTCTACAGCTTTGGAGAAAAATAATTATTGTCTTCACTTACTGTCTTAATTATTTTCTCATTGCTGAGAAAAAATACCTGACACCCATAAGTTAAAGGAGGAAAGAATTATTTTAGTTCACAAGTGATGAAGGATTTAGTCTACAGCCAGCTGACTCCAAGGCAGAGAGAGAGGCACCGCAGAGGAGGCTGCATCATGGCCTGGCAGGCAAGAAGCAGAGTGCACTAAAGAATGAATGAATAATTATATATATATATATATATATATATATATATATATATATATATATCCTACTTCCAGCCACCCACCAGGCTTGACCCACCAACATCACACATAACTATAAACCCATCAGTGGACTAACAATGTATAGCACACCCATGTTCCAATATCACCCTCCCATGATCCAGTCACCTCCCATAAGCCCCACCTATAAGCTCAGGAGGCTTTGAGGGGCACATCAAGATATACCTATAACAATTACTTAGCTTCAACAGCCTTTTATTGGAGCCTCATTAACTCATACGATAGTACCTTACCTCATGAAATTTGTCTACAACATAGAAAGTTCTTTGTTAGTTTTTGCAGCACTTAGGTCACTGTAATTAAGAAAGCAAGATTATAGGATTCAAAAAAAATTGAAAGAAATAAAAATAACCATTAATTATAATTGAGTTAAGGTGAAGAAAAGCAGCTAGAAAATTCTAGTCAAACACAATACAAATAATTTAAATTTGCAAATGACATATAATGTTCTTTATAGGAGCATTTGGGTCAGTAGAGAATAAATAAATTTGATATGAAATGTGTGAAGAAAAAGAAAGTCACTTTCAGCTAAAAGGATTTCTCCTTAAAGAATCTTGATGCACTTACAATGGCAAGGAAATGGAAAATTGACTTTTGACCTTCTGAGTTAATCTGCTCTATTATTGCCTAATGAGAACCATAAAACATGTTCCACCAACAAAAATTCAAAGGAAGTCAATCTTCAGTGAGTAGAAGAGTTCAGATTATGTAGGATATGGATTCACAAAACCTAATCTATTTCAGCTAACAGAAGATAAAGCACTTTAGAGCCTCAAATATTAATGGAAGCAAATTAGTCATCATAAACCTCACCTTTTAAAGAAATATAATTAGAGAAATTCCACTAACCAAAGACTTTCTCATCTCAATAGGGCAAATTGTCCAAAGACTGACATGTGTACACTATTTGCCGGCTGGGGACATGTAATGTTTAGCAAAGTTCAAAATTCTCACAGAAAGTATATAAGGAGAACAGATGAAAAGAAACGAATGCGTACATTTGGGTATTAAATATATTTTAGAGGGACAGACTAGGAATCTGAAACTCTAATAAGGTACTA
>RJWT010056614.1:0-10025 GCA_004365215.1 Cuniculus paca
ACCCCGTCTCCGGGAAACCGCCTCCCGCCCCCCGGCACCCTCAGCGGTGTCTCCTGTTACCTTAAACGGAACTATCCCCAGCACCTTTCCCGGCGTCTACGCTCACTCCGGAAACTCCCTCCCACACCAGTGGCACCTCTCACCTTAAATGGGAGCCCTACCCCAGCATCTTTCCCAGCGTCTACCACCTCTCCGGGAACCCCCACCCCCGCACCCCTCCCCAGTACCTCCTCTCTTCTTATCCAGGAACCCCACCCCCAGCATCTTTCCCCAGTGACTCCTCTTCCCTTCCCCTGCGAGACCTGCAGCATTTTCCCTCTTACCCTGAAGCATTTTCTCTGTCACTCAGCTTCACTTACAGTCCCCAGATCTGACTCTAGACTGGCACTTTATCTCTAGGTAGGAAATTTTTCCAGCTAACTCTCAGACAAGTCAGGAGTTGACTAAGTTTGAAGCAAATTCTATCTTCCTTGGACTTTTTTAGAAGTTCCCTACAGGGGAGAAGAGAATTGGCTAGAGTGCTGTGAAATGATCTTGAGCAGCTGGGGAGGAGAATGTGCCTGGATTTGGTCCCTTTACCCTCAAATTAGCCAACTGAGTATCTGATTCTGCATTCTTGTGACTGCTGGGGATGTCTTTGTTCCTGTCAGCAAAGGAAAAGCTAAAGCGAATGACTATTCTAGTTGCTTGGTGGGCTTTCATTCAAGAATGAGGGAAATTGAAGTGCCTACAAAAACTGAGGATTGTTTGTGACTGTGGTTGGGAGAATAGAGGGACCCTCTTACATGGTGACCAGGTGTGTTGTGATAGAGTTTATTTCACTTTTTTTGCAATTCCAATTGTTAGAAAGTCTTTCTGTGTGTTTCGTAGGTATTGGCTCCACCCAACATGTACCAATGGTCAGACTTTTGTCCACAAGTAGGGACCATAAATAGTGTACATGTGGGAGCCTCACGCTAGCCCTTGTAAGATCTCTGGTTTTCAGAATGAGAAGTCTGCATTTTTCTATTATTCTGTCCATAGGAGGTATACTTTTGGGTCCCTTTCCCCACCCAGCTTGTCCTCCACATGGTATTCTCCTTAGTCAGTGACATCTAGGCTGAATTGTGGGCCTCCTTGTGTAGTCTCCCAAACCCAGCACAGACCAGAATTGGCCCCCCATTGCCACATCTTTGCTTGTATTGATGCAGCCTCAGTCACAGCCACCATTTGCCAATCTTGAGACATTCCTGTGCTGCTGCAGCTTTGTCCTGCACCCTGCAGTGGTGTTGCATTATGTGAGTTACTGCTGGATAGGGACTATAGTAAGTGTTACAGCAAATAGTAAAGAGTGCAGTGCAACTAAAGGCACAACCTGAAAGTGCTTCTCCATCATTACTTTGAGAAATTGTATCTGAGTGGATTGCCGAACCTGGTGTAGTGATAGGGTTTGGTTTAGTGAGGATGTCTCTTGACTGTTATGGGTGTTTCTGGTGGCATGGTGACTGATCATATACACATCTGCAGTAAGCAGTGATGTTTCTGTATGAGAGAGTATCAAATTGTCAGACAAAGCTAGTAGTAAATACCAGACCCAACGAATCTGGTACATTCTGCCAGTGGCATTAGATAGGTTATCCTGATTGTCAAAAGATTAACAAGATATTGTATGTAAAGAATGTCCTTCCCCAAAAGTGTTACTCCCTTGAACATTTTTATTTTTTATATTTTATTTTAAAGATAATAAAACCCAAAAGAAAACAATAAATCCAATCAAAACAAGGCAGTGAAACTGGTGCAAAACATCAAAGCAGTATAATAGGAAAACAACGTCTACCGTAGTATATCTTATCTTCACAGTAGTTGTCCATTCCATCAGATATAGAAAAATCAAACTAAAACAAAGCAGAATAAAACCAATCAAAACAGAATATTGAGTAAAGCAAAAAATTAATAACAAAACAAAATGGTGAGAACAATATTGGACTTCAAAAACAAGACAGAAGGAAATCCCCCATATTTGCCATATTGCATACTGTTATCCTCCCTATAGATGCTCAGATTGCCAGCCCCAGGCCTGCAAATTCAACCAAATAATACAAGCCTTCAGTTGCTTTTTGTACCTCAGGCTGACCTCCGAACCATCCAGTGGCTTATGGGGTGAGCGAGTTTGTTGATTCTCAGCCTGTGCGTTAGTAGGCTAACGGGAGGGGCTGACTTTTTTTTTCTCTTCCTGGGCCCCGCATGGTCTGCGTGGCTTACCAGAAAGGCTGGCTAGTTGGCTTGTTGATTGGCTCCTCCCAGTCCCAGTATGGCCAGTTCTGGGGAAGTACTGTCTGACTTTTCTCTTCCTGGGCTCCGCATGGTCTGTACAGCTTACCAGAAAGGCTGGCTAGATGGCTTGTTGATCAACTTCTCCCAGTCCCGGCGTGGCTGATTCTCAGAAGGCGCTATCTGACTTGTCTCTTCCTGGGCCCCTGCATGGCTTGTCCTTTAAACATTTTTAAACAGCTACTTTGATGTATAAAAAAATATACCTTTGGATAGTGCCACTAGCCCTTCTTCACACTGGCTATTTTGCCTCTTATCAGTTTTGAGGTTGTGACTGGCAGGTGGCACCTGTAGAAAACTGGTAGCTATTTTACTAAAAAACCATCCTTTTGGCAGGCGTGGTGGCACATGCCTATAATCCCAGCACTCAGGAGGCTGAGGCAGGAGGATCATTGCAAGTTTGAGACCAGCCTGGCTACAAAGTGAGTTCAAGGCCAGCCTGAACTGCATAGCAAGACCCTGTCTCAAAAAGACCCCCCCCCAAAAAGACAAAAAGCCATCCTTTTGATATGAAATAAACTTTCAAAGTAAGGAAAAGTTAAAAATAAAAGTGATACTTGATAGAAAATGACACGTACCCAATATATAGTTTACATTACCTTCTAAAGGTAAGACAGATTGAAATAGAATAAAAGCATTCTATATAGGCTTTTGATGGAGAGTTGGCACTCTTGACTCAGCACCCAGTAGGATATGTGATTGTAAGGTCTTTTGTTAAGTAGACCCTTAAGCATCTAAACACATGACTCTACTTTAACCAGTGACCCAAATTTTAATATAACTGTGTTAGGCTAGAGGTGTAACCTCAGAACTAAGTGGCTTATCCAAGATTAAACCCAACTTCATTAGCACTTAATTCCATGCGTGTTAGTTAACTAACCATGGACTGTCAATGAGGGTTCCGAAACAACTTAAAAAGGAGGTGAAAATACTCAGTTCTCAAATCTTGAAGCTTGACTTTCTACCATAAAATAGAAGAGAATTTGTGTCACATTTATTTGCACACTTTTTGTTCATCTATTGTAAAAAGCTGAAGATTTATAGAGGTGATTTATTTTCATTCTTTTAAAAAATTTTTGTTAGTACATGTTGCAGTGCATGGTGATTACATTTAATTTGGAGAATTGGTACATGAACATGACACATCTCAATTTTTTAATTTTCATTCTCTAGTTAGCCAGTTGGTCAGATGGGTGTCGTGGAGCCTCTCCCTGGGGTTTCTTTGTGACTCTTGCTGTTGCTAGAGACCCAAGGGACTGTGAGGCAGGGCTTATGGAACTGTACAGTAATAAACATTGTAACAGATGCAGAAGGTGTGTGTCTTCATAAGGTGTGGTGGGTTTTTCCCCAGCAGTGTGTTTCCGTGTCACTGTAAGGCCATCACTTTGGGAAAGTCTCCTGGGGTCAGTGTAAAATTGAGAAAGATGTTTATATTGTTCAGGAAGAGTAAAGGAACAGATAGAAAAACATTTCTCTGTGTACTAGAGGAGGGAAGGGTCTTTTTTTTTTGGTACTAGATTTTTAACTCAGGGCCTTGTGCATGCTGGATGAGTGTTCTACCACTGAGCTGCATCTCTACCCTTTTAAATTTTAATTTTGAGTATTTTGAGACACGCTCTTTTTACATTGCCCAGGCTTGCCTTGGTTTTGAGATCTTCTTGTCTTAGCCTCTCAAGTATATGGGATTACAGGTATGCACCACTGTCTTTGGCTCAGAAATGTACTTTTGAGAGAGCTGAAAAAACTACACGGTACACACTTAGGGTATAGGAAGTTGTGATAGTACACCCTCTATTCCTAATCTTTCACCTTGAAACCGATTTTGTGTTTGTTAGAATAAAGTGTTTGGCATAATGTGGTTCTATTTGGGAAGAGGTTTTTTTTTAAGGTTTTTACCCAAAATTTGGATATCAGAATATCCATGTCAACAGATTAGATGGAATTTCAACTTGGTTTACTATTCCTGTGTATGTTGTGGTAAAGAGTTCTGATTTAATTTAGGATGCTACTTTAATATGAATTGCAAATAAACATTCAATATGTTCTTAGTATTCATTGGTTTGAATTTCTAATTAGACTGGGATTTTTCTTATAAATCTGGCGTTTTTGGAGGGTGGGGTAGTTAACAAAAGATATTCCACCTGCATTATTGTTAGAATTCAGAATTTGAAATTGGTGTGTGTTTTGAGCCTTTATTGTTCTGCCTCTTGCCCTTGATGTAAATAGTTCTTTAACTTTTAATTACAGTCTGTACTGAGTTTGATCTTGAACATGGGTGGTGCTGTGAGTGCCGGTGAGGACAATGACGAACTGATCGATAATTTGAAAGAAGCACAGTATATACGAACAGAACTGGTGGAACAGGCTTTCAGAGCTATTGATCGAGCGGATTATTATCTGGAGGAGTTTAAAGAAAATGCCTACAAAGACTTGGCATGGAAGCATGGAAACATTCACCTCTCAGCCCCGTGCATCTACTCAGAAGTGATGGAGGCCCTGGATTTGCAGCCGGGGCTTTCGTTTCTGAACCTGGGCAGTGGTACTGGATACCTCAGCTCCATGGTTGGCCTCATTTTAGGTGAGCATTGAAGGAGAATCTGAACTTTGTCCAGACAGAACCAGGCTGACTGCATGCCCTGGTCGTGACTGTGGCCTCCATTAGTTGCCTGAAACATAGTCCCCAGGTAGTAGGTAGCTGTAGGATGTGCCCTTATGGACCCTTGAGTTCTCAGGGAGCCCTTTTCTATTCCTTGTCTCCTTCCACCTGTGCCTTTGCTGTCTGTTATGGCTCATGGAGGGCCAGGAGAGAGGTGTCAATATTGATCTCACATATTTATTCATTTAATGAATCCTAATTACCACACCCCCACCCCCACCCCCACAAAAGGAACCTGTTTTCCTTTCGTTTTTTCTCTCCTCCTAGGGTCATTAAAGTCTTGATAGTTGGAGTTATTCCAAGCAGTTTGTTTGTTTTGTTGTTCAAGCCTAGAAGAGTAATACCTATAAATTTATATATTTTAAAATAAATTTCAGGGATTGGAGTGGTTTCAGAGGATATCTTAAATTTGAAGCCATTGAAGCTGTTTTCGCACATAAGTTATGAGAATGGACGTGGGAATATGGCCATTTCTGATATCAGTAACACTGGTATCAGATAACCAAGGATTTATCGGAGTCTGTCTTTGTGTAAAAATGGCACAGCAGGGGAAGGATGTCAGGTTTTACTTTGAATAAGGTGGGATGGATTTGTCAGAGGAGAGAAAGGTGGAAATTAGTGCTGTGAAAGATTACTCTGAGTAGGAATAGGGGCTGGCCTGCTGCAGCATGTTGATGGAGACCTGGGAAATAGCCAGTGATTTTTTATTTTTGTATTTTTAAATTTTATTTTGTTTGTGTGCATGGTACTGGATATTGAACCCAGGGCCTTCATGATACATCCCCCACTCAAGCCTTTCTTTCCTCTTCTCTCCTCTCTCCTCTCTCCTCTCTCCTCTCTCCTCTCTCCCCTCTCCCCTCTCCCCTCTCCCCTCTCCCTTTTCTTTTCTTTTCTTTTCTTTTCTTTTCTTTTTTCTTTTCTTTTCTTTTCTTTTCTTTTCTTTTCTTTTCTTTTTTTTACTTTACTTTACTTTACTTTACTTTACTTTACTTTTGTGCATGGTACCAGGGATTGAACCCAGGTCTTTCACACTGGGCTATATCCCCAGCTCTTTATTTTTATGTTTTGAGACATGGTTTCACTATGTAGCTCAGACTGGCCCTGAACTCCCTATGTAGCCCATGCTGGCCTCAAAATCATGGTGATCCTCCTGCCTCAGCTTCCAAAGTGCTGGGATTACAGGTGTGTAGCACCACGCCTAGCTCCAACCCTTTTTAATTTTTATTTTTGAGACTATGTCTCAATTAGTTGCCCAGACTGGGATTTATCTTGGGATCCTCCTACCTTCCAGAGTACTGGGGTTACGGATATGCACTGCTATGCCCAACTTGCAGCTGATATTTTTTGATGTTGGAACTGATGTGTTACAATTAACAAAGCAGAACAGAAGGTATGAGAGTTCTTGGGTTTAGTCCTAAAAGCTTTCTTATTCTCAAACTTTTAGGTCCTTTTGGTGTGAACCATGGGGTGGAGCTTCATTCTGATGTGATAGAGTATGCAAAACAGAAACTGGACTTCTTCATCAGGACAAGTGACAGCTTTGACAAGTATGATCAGGCATTACCCATTGGGTCAGCGAGTGTGAATTATAATTCAACAAAATTTGGATTAGATAGAAGCCAGTGTATTAGCATGCATATACTAGCAATGTGATTGAACTATGGTTGGATGGTCCTAGGTTGTATGTGTGCCTGTTCTGATTATTTTTATTTAATATCATGGTTTTAAGGGCTTTAGTTTTTGTTAAACATGATATCTTTGTGAACGGAATTTTTCACTAGTATAATAAGAGAAAACAAAAATTTCATTTAGTTCAATTTTTATGTTTCTAGTATAGCCACCTTTTAACATGTAATTGTTTCCAAAATAAAATTGTTGCTTTTATCTATAGGCAGTTTATGTGGTAGCTCCTGGTATTTTAAAGTAAGGCATTAAAGTTTTTATTTTAGGGATTATAATTTTTTATTTTTTTGTTTTTTGAGACAGGGTCTCACTGTATAGGCCAGGCTGGCCTCAAATTTAAAATCCTCCTGCCTCAGCCTCCCGAGTGCTGGGATTACAGGTGTGTACCACCACGCCTGGCAGGGATTTACATTTTAAGAGAGGGCTGGGGATTTACCTCAGTGGCTCAAGCCCTTGCCTGGTAAGTGCGAGGTCGTGAGTTGGATCCCTGGTACCAAAAAAAAAAAAAAAAAAAAAAAAGAGAGAGAAACAAAATGTACTTTTCTCTCCTTTAACTTGTCAAACTGTAGATCTTGGTTACTGTGATGAGCGTGGTAAAAGAACAACTGGAAATTGTTTTAGATTTGGATCATGCTTATGACATTCCCTTTCTATTTTGTTTTGAATTTCTAAGGTTTTCTTTGTGTGTTATAATTTTCTTTAGAAGTTTGGCTTCTAGCTCCTGGCTCTGCAAACTTACGTTGCTCTGGAATCTTACACTTAAAACATAACCTGGGTTTACGGTAGATTTGTATGAACTTGTTGCAGTGTGATGTATTTAGTTACAGAAAGAATTTTTTTCCTTTCCAGGTTTGACTTCTGTGAACCCTCTTTTGTTACTGGCAATTGCCTTGAGATTTCTCCAGATTGTTCTCAGTATGATCGAGTATACTGTGGGGCTGGTGTGCAGAAGGAACATGAAGAGTACATGAAGAATCTTCTCAAAGTTGGAGGGATCCTTGTCATGCCTCTGGAAGAGAAGGTCAGATGTCCTCCACAGCTGACATTTTTTTACACTGTCTGCCAAGGTCTCTTTGAGGCAGTTCATACATACTTACACTTGTAATAGCTTCTACCATTGTATAAATTAGGAAAAAGAGTTGAGAACAGATGTGGGAGCTTGTCTAGGTAATACAGACCCTAGTGGGAACCAGGACCTGACTCACATGCTTGTGACCCTTCTCTCCTACCTCCCTTCTCTCTTCTGTTCCTCTTTTCCTTCTCTGCCTTCTTCTTTCTCACTCATTTCCTTTATCCTCCTCCTTTTTACTCCAGCTCTTCTCCTTTTTAATTCTAGTTGTTATAATTGTTGCAATGTCAGAATTATATAGGAAATATATATATCAAAGTATTCTGTTTTGTTAATCTACTGGTGAATATTTTATGGGAATCCTTGTTTTGTGGGAATTTTGTCCAAGCATACTGTTTGGTTTTGTATGTGTTTCAGATACTGTGTTTCGTTAAGCAAAATAGATTAAAATTAATGAGTAAATCAGTCAGACATAAATTGGTCCCCAGGAAGAATTTCTTAGTCACAAAGAAGTTGGGAAAGCAGATATGATAAAAATTAGTGCATTTTTTTTATTTTTGGATGTTACCATTTATTTTGTTCAAAAAATGATAATTTAGAGAATACAATATGAACATTAAGAAAAACTGCTTACAGTCTCTGATGTAATTACTATTAGTATGTGATACTTATAGTACTTTTAAATTTGTGTTCTTTCATTTTCAAAGATTATTGCACATACTAATTTATAACTCGTTTTATTCAAAAGAGTTCACAAATATAATTTTAAGTTACGTAATACTTAATATCAGTTTAGTGCTTGTATGGTACCCTGTTGAATTTTTTTTTTTTTTGAAGAGAATAAAACAAATACAAAATAAAACAGAATGTTCAATCAAAACAAAACAAAGAATGTGATACAAGACTTCAAAACAAAACAAAAATAAACCAACAATGGTTGCCATGTTGCCCCTTGCTATCTTCAAAATAACTTCCCATACCATCAGGCATATAACACAGCAAAACAGAATAAAGCCAATCAAAACAAAACAATGAAAGCAATACAGGACTTCAAAACAAGGCAGTTGAAATACCACAGTGGCTACCTAATGTATCTTGTTATCTTCAAAGTAGCTGTTTATATCATCAGACATAATAAAAACAAACAAAACAAAATAGAGTAGTCAATCAAAACAAAATAATGAACATGATACAAGACCTCAAAACAAGATGAAAGGAAATCAATAATGGCTACCATAATGCGTCTTGTCATCTTCAAAATAACTGCTCATGCCCTCAGGTATAATATAATCAAATAAAACAGAATAGAATAAAACCAATCAAAAGAAAACAATGAAAGCAATACAGGACTTTAAACAAGACTGCAGGAATACAACAGAGGCTACCATGTTGCATCTTATTTTCAGAGTAGCTGCTTAGACCATCACACATAACAAAATCAAACAAAGCAAAATAGAATAAGATCAATCAAAAGAAAACAAGGAAAGCAATAAAGACTTTGGAACAAGATAATAGGAAATCAATAATGACTGCTATAATCCATTTTGTTATTTTTGCAATAGCTGTCCATGCCATCAAAAATAATAAAATCAAACATAAGCCGGGCGTGGTGGCTCACGCCTGTAATCCCAGCACTCGGGAGGAGTCCGGGGTGTGCGGAAAGAGCCAGCTGGCGGGTATGAGAGGAATGGAAAGGGCAACTCTTGAGAACAGAGCAGTTTGTAGGTGACCTTGAAAACAGAAAAGAGAGCCATGTAGCAGGGCCAATAACAGACTCCAGAGGCAGGCTCTAGGTTTGGATCCCAGATGTGTGACCCTAAGAAAAAGTAAGCTGCTTACCCTCTCCGAGCCTCAGTTTCCCCATCTTTGAGTGGAGATCTTGTATCATGGCGGCAGGGCGTAGGTCCCCTCATAGTTGTAAAGAACTTACAAGAGCATCTCTGCTTGTGAGAGCCGTGTGTTTGCTAAGTGCACATCCCATTTCTTCACTGGCCAGGCAAGATGAATACAGACTGAAGATCGGCAGTGTCTTTGAACAGATCCAAAAGGCAGCCTGTTCTGCCCAGTCTATGCCAGGCCCGTCTGTGGGCAGTGTTTTGAGCAGAGGCACTTTCTCGGGGACACACAGATGAGCACTTGGACTCGGGAGCACCGCGCATTGTGTGGGGAAACCCACGGGACGCGTTGGTACAAACGTGAGGAGCCTGCTGCTGGGTCTCATTTGTGACGACTCCCCTTGAGCTCCCTACTTGGTTAGTGGGGGCAAAAATCCGTAGAATTATTCCAGAATGAAGGTGCCTAACACGT
>RJWT010056615.1:0-10004 GCA_004365215.1 Cuniculus paca
AGTGTTGACTTTTAAGTGAGGTGGTCTATGCAGCTTTGCTAGGCTTAAATTATTTCTCCCAGTAACTTTCGTGGTCTCTGTTGGATTGTCTGCGTACATAAGGTTATCTCCTATTACAATAGTTTAATTTCTTCTCCAACCTACTTCTCTTTAATTTCTCCTTCCTGACTAAGTGCACTGAGGAATCTCCAGTGCACTATTGTGTAGAAATAGAAGGGACGGCATCCTTGCCTCATTGCCAATCTTAGTGAGAAAACATTTAGTTTTTCACCACAAGGCATGACGTTTGTTGTGAGTTTTTTATAGATTTCCTTTATCAGGCGGGGTTTTATTACCAACTTGCTCCAAGTTTTTA
Source organism: Cuniculus paca (assembly GCA_004365215.1). NCBI lineage: Eukaryota > Metazoa > Chordata > Mammalia > Rodentia > Cuniculidae > Cuniculus > Cuniculus paca. The sequence continues at coordinate 356 of RJWT010056615.1, forward strand.
ATGAGCATGGATATCAGGTCTGTCAAGTGCACTTTCAGCATCTATTGAAATTACCATATGATTAGCTTTTCTCTTTTAAATTATTAATTTTCAAATGTTGAAACAACCTCTAGTTCCTGGGATAAACCACATTTGGTTATGGTAAGTTATCTTTCTTATGTATCATTGGATCAAATTGGCAAAAATTTGAGATTGTGGCATCTATGTTCATGAGAGACAGTGGTTTGTCACTTTCTTATGTCTGGCTTTAGTAGCAGGGAAACATGGGCTTTGTAGATCAAATCGAGAGTATTCCTTTTAATATTCTGGGAGTCTGTGTAGAAGACAGTACTGGTTGTAGTTGTTGTATATATAGTCGTGGAAGGGTATTGTTTGGTTAAACTCCTCAGTGAAGGCAGGCAGACCTTGGGTTTTCTGGGTGGGAAAGCTTTTAACCAAAGTTAGTTTTCTCCTTAGACACACATCTGCTCTGATCTGTACTCCTACTCTGAGTGAAGTTGGCAGTTTCGAGATACTTGCTCCTGCCATCTAAAGACCCGCACTTCTCAGAAAAAAAGTTGCTCATAATATTTCGTGACTGTCCTTTGGATGTCTATGGCATCTATCATAATGTCACCTCTTCATTCCTGATATTGGTGATTTGTGTCTTCTCCCTTTTTTCCTGATGATCTGGCCAGTCATTTATCTCTTTTATTGATCTAGACTAAGAATTACCTTCTGGCTTTATGGATTTTTCTCTAAATTTTTTGTTTTCTATTTCATTGATTTCCATTGAAATCTAGATTCTTTTTTCTATTTATGCTGGATTAGTTCAATATTCTTTTCCTAGTTTTTAATGTGGAAGATGAGGTCATTGATCTAAAACCATTCTTTCCTACCACAGACTTTTCTGATAAAAACTCCTTCTTTTGCAGCATCCTGCAATGTTTAACATGTCATGTTTTCATCTTTACTTCGTTCAAAATTTCTTTATTTCCCTTTTGATTCTCCTCTCTGATTCCTGAGTTATTTAAAAGTGCGTTATTTAATTTTAAAACTTTGTGTATTTGCTGATATCCTTCTGTTACTGAGTGCTAACTGTTCTTGTTAGAGAATATACATCATGCTTCTCGAATCCTTTTACATTTGAGCCTTGTTTTATGGCCCCGAATATGTATCTTGGTTCAAATACACACATGAAAAGAGTGTTTATTCTGTTGTTGCCGGGTGGAGTATCATAAGCCAAATAGACTTTTCTGATGCTGGCATTCAAGTGTTCTAAGTCCTTTGTGGTTTTCTGTTCACTTGGCCTTTATTACTGAAAAGGGCGAGTATCAAAACGCCTATAAGACACTCCCGCTCCAGCCCGTGTGATACATAACGATGCAGTGACATCTTCACGTGTTTGCTGTGGCTCGGCATCTGTGTGCTTCTCTCCTGTGCGTACAGCTCTCCAAGTCTTTCTGTTTTGTTACAGCGCTCTTCTTCCAGAAAGCTCGCACACCTGAAGCGCCCGCAAAGTGTGTGAGGACCCTCATCTCCCAGCCTCTCTCAGCTCCAGGCTTGCTTAGACACCAAGCTTTTCCCTAGAAGAAATTCTGCTCTGTTCTCTTCCTCGGCCCTCACCTTCCTGCCATGTCCCTTGGATGTGCTCTCTGCACTGACTTCCTTGGTTTGCAGTTGCCAAGACTCTGGGCCTAGTGGCCCCTTCTGAGAAGCGACCTCTGTGACAAAGGCTCTGTTGGGCATCGTGGGTGGCCCACAAGGGGACTCTGCCCCAGCCTGGCTCACCACTCCTCACCCTGGCTCTGTCCTCACTTCCCCTTATGGTGACAAAGCTACCACATGACAGAAAGGTGCACGAGTCGGGCACACAGCAGTCCCAGCGCTCCCCGCCTCTCCAGAGAGCAGCTTCTCCAAGCATCTGCACTCAAGGTGACTCCCTCGGTGTCTGTGAACGTCTGGAAATGGTGACAGGACCCCAAGGGCTCCTCGATGGGAGGTCAATGGCCCTATGCCCGAGGGACCTGCAGTCCAGAGGCAGATGAGAGGTGTCCCCAGCCCTTTTCTCAGACGTTCACACCTGGGAAGATCACATACTGCCCACTGCAGAAAGAAAACATCTCTTGGGTCATTTCTACCTCAGCCGTCTCACTACCACATTGAGATGTGAAACCATGACCTTCTAGAGCATTCCACGCAGTTGTCCACAGATACATCTGTCTCCTTGTCTTGCCACCTGACAGCTGGTGAGAAAAGCAGAAGTTTATGTATTTGAATTGCTCTCCCTAATCCCTGCTGATGGCTCCAGGCTGTGAAGATCTCGAGCCACTGGCTGGCTCCTTGGAAGTCTTTCTGGCCACTGCAGTAGCGCTTTAGCGAATGACCAGGGAGATGTCTGTTTCAATCTGGAGAAGCCTCGGGGACGAGGAGCAACCACAGGCAAGGGAAGCACGTGTGGGAGGAAGCTGGGCTTGGGAGCCTGGGCCACCACATCCGCTGAGGGGTGGAGACAGCACCACAAGCTTCCAGAATAATATGAATCAACCCCAGGGACAGACAGTCATTCCAGGGATGGCTGATACTTCAGAACAGCTAGTGCCCTTAAGCTTCTGATCTTTATTCTCCATCAGAGCTTTTCATAGGAGAACAATGTAAGCAGCAAGAAATAGACGTGGAGAATTTCCCTTCCCTTCCATCCCTATTCCTCTGGAATAGCTTCGTGTCCAGCATCTTCCCAGGGGAGCCCGGCCAGCCAGCGAGGAAGATGCCGGGTGCCTTCCTCAGAGCATGAGGCCAACCCAGCGAGAAGCGGAGAGGCTGGGTCCTTGGCAGGACAGCCCTGATGCCTCCTGTGTTAGGTGGCTGCCATGGGATGGGGGTGGGGTGAGGCTCTAGGGAGAGAAGATGGGGAATGCTCACAAGGCCTATCTTCTAAGGTCTTGGGAAGGTTTAATCCTAATTAGACTGAGTCCAGTTTGGATCAAGATATCAAAGGCTGTCCATGTAGGTGGGCTTGGAGCTAAGAAACCTTTCCCAGGTGCAGCCACCCGGATTCCGTGCTGCTGAACTAGCTCCAGGTGCACAGGATGAGGTTCTCGTGAGGTGCAGGTGTGTCTTGGGGGCCCCAAGGTAGGAGAGCCCTGGAAACAGGAGCACTCGGTGCCAGCCTGGCTTTTAGTAGCGCCACCTACAGCCCAGGAGGAGCCCTGCAGGATGGAGCAAGCTCCTTTCTCCCGTCTCAGGCCAGGTGAGCGGCCCCTGGAGGTACGGACCCCCTCTCACTTGCTCCTGCCAGGACGAAGGTTTTTCTCCCAGGCCTGTGCTGCAATTGCTGGCACTCTGGTGGGAAACGTAGAGATTTATGAAAGCAGCTCCTTCCAGCAAGAACCACATAAAACCAGAATCCATATAATATTGACTGGAAAAAAAGATTGCAGACAGAGTTACATTGATTCTCTTTTCTGTGTATTTGCTCTTCTTTTTCTTCCTGTTGAAGAAGCTAAATGTGTCTCCTGCTCCCTGAAATCGATCTATGGGCACTCTGATCTATGCATCACACCTCTTCTGCTACCACCTCCAAGAAGGCCCCCTGGTGGTACTGCTGGGGTACCCCACGTGTGTGCGTGCATGTGTTGTGTGTGTGTGTGTGACTCACACGCTGCAGAGTGACTTCTGAAAAGTAGGACTGTGACTGCCTGGGTCAGGGACAGAGGGTTAGCGTTCCATCTGGCTGCCTGTCCAGTGCCCCCATTACCTTCTGGATTATGGTTCTCTCTGGGTACCCCATCTTGGCACTGGGTTTGTTTCCAGGGCTGCAGTGAGGACTTGCCACAGACTGGGTTTGTAGATGTTTCAGTCTATAATTGGCCAGCTGCAAGGCAGGATGGCTTCACAGGAAAAGCAGTTCATGGCGGGCAGAAGGTGGCAAAGCAGCAAGGGGTGACCAGTTCTTTCCATCCTTCATATCTTATCCAGGCTACTTAGGGCGAGTGCCGCTCACACCCTTCGTCCTAGCACGGCACCATGAGTCGATCCCAGTGTCACACACCCTAGATTCAACTACCTCTGAAAAAGCCCCACCTAAAACTGCATGAGGTTTTGGGGGACATCCAGACATAGCCACAGCAGTTGGTAACCAAAGAGCCTGTACCCTGGGGCTGCTCCTGGGCCATGGGCGATGTCATCATCAGACACCTCCAGCTGTCCATCCTTCCACCACAGAAACTCCTGCCAGCAGGCACCAGGGCTCCACTCTCCCTCGACATGCCACTCCGTGATACCCTGGGCATCACACCTCCCTCATCCTAAACCCAGCCTGGCCCAGCAAAGAGTGCCCTGGACACCAGGCCAGCTTCTGAGGTGAGCCAAGCAGAGACAGCATCCAACCTAGAGGATGCCTCTAGGAAGCAGAGGTGGACCCCAGCCTGGGAACATGAGTGGGGCTACAACGGGGTGTCATGGGCCAGTGGGGCAGTGGAGTGGGGGTGGGGGTAGAAACAGACACAGCAGCTGGGTACACATGTGCTGAGTTGTCCTTGTGTCTGCAAGCAGCTGTTCTGGGGGCTGTCATCACCATGCTCTCCAACGTGCTTTCACAGCCTTAATTAAGTCTCTCCAGGACTTTGGACTTGTCGGATACTCTTCACAATGACCTGGCAGGTACGCCCCAGTGGATGCCACCCTAATTAAAAAGAAAATTGAAAATCTTCACACCTCCTGCCTGGCTGTGATGAGGAATGCGAGCCCTGGAAATCTTTCTGCTAGAATTTTGCCACGCCGCATGTCACACAGCCAGCACCAGAGGGACCTGCAGCAGGTTCTGAGACAGGAACCGAGGGAGGATGCGAGGAGGCCCAACCCATCACGCAGTGTTCCCCTCAGTGGGACCACAGACAATCCCAGTGGAGAGAAAGTGGCACTGCTTCAGAGGGGGTGCTAGGATGAGCCCTAATACCCAGAGCTCATGCCCTTGAGAAGTCCCTACGCCTGGTGTGCTTCAGTCAACCAAGAGCAACACAGAGGCTAAAATGGAAGCAAAATCAAGTTCAGTAGAGCAATGGGCACACATGGGTGTGTTCCAGGAGATGGGGGTAGGAGCGTCCTAAAGGAGAAACGTGGAGGATTGCCTCAGATGTATGGAAAGGATTGCCGAATCCTTGCCACAGTGGTTGATGAGGAAGGCAGCACCGGCCGAGGCAGAGCGGCCACTTGCTGGGCAACATCTCTGCAGAAGCGTGTCTGACGAGGCTGCGTGGCCCCTCTGCAAGGCTGTGTTTCTGGCAGGGTCCTTCGTGATAGTGGCTGTGAAGTGTCCCTTGTAGGAACCCTTACTTGGCAAGCTCCCAGCTTCGTTTACTTTTTTGTTAGTGTTGACACAAGTGACTCCATCTTGATTCTGACACCTTTCACACATGCAGCCAAGAGCCTGTGCCAAGGTGACAGCTTTCAGAGTCCATTGCCTCCTCTGCTCAGGCGCTTGCTTGCTCTCTGATGAATTTCCTGCTGGGTCCTAAGCAATCCTACAGACCTGGAAATTAAGGGGGATCCAGCCAAAGCCCTATAGGACTTGAGTCCAGTGTGCAGCCAGGGCAGCAAGCTTGGATGTGGGTTCCCTCCCAGCAGAGCCTTTGGATGAAACCACATCCCTTACCACAGCCCACTGCAGCCCCAGGAGAGGCCTCGGGCCCTGGGTGCCCGTGGATGCGGTGAGAGAGCAAGTGCGTACTGTTTGAGGCCAAGTAGCAATGCAGCAAGGGATCCATACATTCCAGATCTGAAGGTGCAGACAGCATCAGGGGCCCTTGCGTGAGATGCCGTGGCGTTGACAGGACTGTGGTGCAAGGCTCTGTACACTCCTTCTGCTGTGCAGGACCCATCAGTGGCTTCCAACCACCTACCCCAGGGGCAAGTTCTGCAGGGAGGTACAGAGCCTCACCCCCTACACTACATACATTGCTGCTCCAGAAATGATGCACCAGCTGCTGCTGCTGCCACAGCCCACAGTGACCTCCTGAGACCTGTCACCCAGAGCAACGTGGAGAGCTGGGGGTGTGCAGAGTGGGATGCAGTGGGGAGCAGGGAGCAGGAATCCTGTGGAAGTTCGTGTAGCAGTTGGAGTGAGATGAGGATGGCGCAGTGCCCTGGGCTCCTGGGTCCACCGCTCGCAGGCTGTGGCCTGGAAGGAAGCAGAGTTGGCAGGGCCTGGGCACCCTGCTGCCCTTAGTCACAGTCGAAGTGCTGCTGGAATACCCTCCCCCCACCAGCCCTCTGATTCCTGAGCTGAGGTCACAGTGGCCAGGGCCTTGCTAGGGACCTGAAGGTCAGGGGACGAGTCTTCCCTCAGCCCTACAGAACAACTTCAAGACAATGCAAATGCTCTGTGCAGCTCAGCTCTGGAAGAGAGGATGAAGAAATAAAGACAAGAGACAACATACAGAAAGCTGAGGCCAGGCGGAGCGCTCCCTCCCGCTGGGAGGAGGCGAACTGCTCAGCCCCTGCAGGGCCTTCACTAATACACTGCCAGGCTGATGTCAGTTTCAGTCCCCTGCATAGCAACTTGTTTGTCTGGCTGGCCTGAGCACCTTCTGCTCCAGCTGGGACAGCTTGCTTATGTGACTGGCTAGGGGCTCTCCTTGTGTGTAGGGCTGGCCTTGTTTAGCCCCGCATGTGCAATCCATCTCCAGCGTCAGCTGCTCCCTGCATGCAAAGGTGTAGGTGTGCTAGAGACACGTTCCAAAATGAATAGGAATGTCGGTCCTTCTCTAAATCAGTTCACAGCATCTTAGCCAAATCTGCTATTACTCCTGTGAACTTGAAAATGGGCTTCAAGGAGCATTGCAAAGCAAATACAGGTTAAAACTGTGATTCCAGCTTCGCAAGGAAAAGTCCTGAGGGGTGCCCCCCCACACTGCCACAGCATCAGGGTAACGACTCAAAGGGGCTCGTGTGCTGTCGATGAGCTCAGTGCACCACCCAGCAGCCGACCAGAGTTGGCCCAGGAAAGCTCCGCGGGTGGGGAGGGACCCAAGCTGGCGACCAGGGGAGCATCGCTCAGGACACAGCACTGCGGTGAACAGTACTGAGACCACTGGCTCGTTATCTGGGGTAGAATTTGAAAATAGAATTTTCACTTCATGGGGTTTTGCAGTAAAGCAGGAGAAAGAAATAGCGGCTGATCTAACCCTGAAGGAACAAGACAGCAACCTGTCCTGGGTGCTCCTGCCGCAGGCCCCACGCTCACCCAGGGTAGCAGGAGGGAGGGCAGGAGGTGAACCTGGCAGGGGACCGCTAAGAGCTCAGCCTGTCAAATAAGCCCATTCCTATCGAGCTGATTCCAATGGAAGCTTGGGGTAACGCAGAGAAAATGGGACGTGGAAAGAAGAACTGTTTTCCACTCGTGAAGTGCTCGAATCAGTGTGTCCGAGGAAACAAACCCCTTGCGAAAAGCTACGTGCCTGATACACTTCTGCTTTTCACGCCGGGCAGGCACCTGGTGCTCTCCGGCGAGGGTAACCCCTCCTCCCTGGGTTCCTCATTCCGCCGGCAGTCCACAGGCACGGGCACTCTGCTGGGTGGGTCCCGGCTCGAGCTGCTGGCCCAGGGGCTCACCTGCATCCAGCCCGTCGGCGTGCTCACGTGGCTTTGCAGCTCCCTGACCTCCCGGCGGCAGCAAGTCCCTGTCCGTCGCCCGCCAGCCAGGATGCATGGCCCGGCTGCCCAAGGCCATGTTGGTGAGTTGACGGGGTAATCGCCCCTTTGCTGATTTCGCTCTGGACACACGAGGTGGAGAACCATTCTCATCTGCCATGGGCCCCTCAGGTCCCAGTGTCCGGCTTAAACTCACCTGTGCTCACACCTGGATGGGCCTCAGGCCTTCCCTGGCGTCTGCTCCCAGTCCTTGGAACGAGTTGGCGATTCAGCGACTCCCCCAGCCATGGTGCGCCCACGGTCCGACCCTCTGCCCTGTGCAAGCTCGCAGCCCCGACCCTCCATGGACACTCAGAAATCGCCACCGGGTCCCAGGCAGCCCATCCCTCCCTCTGCACTCCTCTGGGTCAGAGCCTAATCCTCCTGCGAAGTCAGCCCTGGGAGGGTGTCTGTCCACTGAGGGCACCGAGGCACAGAGACCTGACGTGAGGGCTGACTTCGAGATCTGTATTTCAGCCACCAGATTGGAAAAGAGGATGAAGCACCTGTAAGTTCATCCCCCAGTCAGACAGGGACTGACCCTGGCTCAGTCTCTTTCCGATCACCAGGGCAAGACTCCCAGCACTCACGATTTAAAGAAAGGCCGATGGGTCGGTCCATGGTTAGCCGACTCCACGGCAGGAAGAGAGGAAGGAAACAGGTGGAGGAAAGCCCCTCACCCCGCAGTACCCACAAAGCGGAGCGGGAAAGGGGGCCCAGGAGGGAGAGGAGCCCCCAGGCCACACCCACAGGCCCCACCGCCTAGCAGCCAATCAGCTGGGGAGCCATCCATGGGTCAGTAGCGCCCCGCAACCCCGTCACCCTCCCAAAGCCCCCCCCCCCGAGCACACGAGGCTGTGGGGGGCCATTTCAGTTCTAAACCACGCCAGCTGTCGCCAGTAACTGCCAGGTGTGCTCTGTATCCCTTCTACAAACAAGACACCCCACGCTTTGTAATTACACACGCGTGTTTGTTCTGTAAGCAACTTTCTTTCCTCTTGGGTTAGACTTACGAGCGATTTCCCGATCGATCTCATTTCCACTGGTCAGCTTCCTTGGATTTATTTCGTTGGTTCATTTATGGTTTATCCTTTACTCATTGAGATGGCTCCCCAGCTGGGATCATCGTGAACAGGCCGGGTTTATCTTCGACCAGCCGTCCGCTTGATTTGTGTCTGTGGTCTTCTGGAAGCGCAAAGCCTGAGTGAACGCTCCTCGTGTCTTGCTTGAGTCTCGCCGGGTGCTCTCCGGCTCGCATGAACCCTCATGGGGGCCTCCCACTGCTTCCGCCTGGGCACACCTCCTTCTGCGCCTACTTCCTGTGGGACAGAAACGTGCGCCACCGTTGGCACAGAATATCTTTCAGATGTACGCAGGTCCGGTGCCGGTTTGCCCACTGTTCCATTATTTCTCAGATCGCTACCAGCATGGCCCTTGTTGCTGGTGTAGGGCGGTTTCACGCATCACTGAGAAAGTTCCTTCCCTCATTCACTCACTTACTAAGGTGTTTTTCTCTGTGTGTTTATCCAAAATAAATGAATTTTTGTGAATGTCTCCCGGCATCTCCCAGTTTGTGGTGGCTTTTAATGCTTAACTACTGACGGGCTAGATTTCTTTCTGTTTCTGACCTGAGTCCCCGGTCACCACGTTTTCCCTGAAAGCAGAGCCACAGAGCTGGGCAACGCTGCTCAGAGGAGTCCAGCTGCTTTTCCAGGCAGCCTGGAGGTTTCGGTGGTGATTTCATTCACCAAGGTCAAGCCCGAAAGCTGAGCAGGCCTGGGAATGTGGGCAGCTTGGGGGCAGCAAGGCAGGGTGGAGGAAAGGCAGGCGCCTCCACCAGAGCTCACGGCAGGCTCCCTCAGCACCCCTCCGGGGCCCACAAAAGTGCGTGGGACAGGCCCTGGCTACCCGGTCTACGGGTCTGGCTCCCTTGCTCCTCTGTCCATCCCTGCAGAGGCCGCCCAGGCCCAAGTTCGTGTTC
>RJWT010056616.1:0-10008 GCA_004365215.1 Cuniculus paca
TTCTTTTTAAATTCTTTTTAAAAAATATCGTTTCTCCTCCCTTCTTGTTCTCTTTTTGTCCTCTTTGAATTCATAATGGCATCAAGGAGAAGGTAGCAGCAAGGACAGGACTGACATATTTTAACCAGGGATCAGTGCACTTTACCTTGGCTGTACTCATCTTTCCCGTGCCCACCTCTTGCCGTCGCTTTCCTCCACCTTTTGCAACTCATTCTTGCCTGACAGTAAATACAAGATTGGAGCCCCAGGTCCACTCATGGTCCATCTGCTGATTACTTCACTTGAAGTGGTCATTTTTCATGAACTGAAATGTTTGTAAACACTGTTCAGTCTGACTCCTCTATATGCAATGTTTCCGCCACCTAACCAACAATAAAATTCTTACCTACTGCAAGCTGTACTCCTTGGCCCTTGAAGGTGTTAAAACATGAAGGCAGATCTCTCTGGAAGAAGTGGAGTGTGTGTTCTAAGACTGTTCACTTAGGGCTTTGGAGTTATGTGGAGGAGGATGCTCAGGGAAGAACGCAGAAATGTCCTACTGAATTCCAGGATGGCGATATTGTCCATCCTCAGTTCTGGGTGTTCTCGGTTGATCTGCTGCTAAGTGTGCTGTTCATAGTATGTGCTCCTTGCGGGGGGCGGGGAGGGGTTCAACCAGAGAGAGTAATGCAATCAAAGACAAATAGTGAATCCTATTTACATGGGTTTTACTTGCTATACCTCTCATAGATTTTTCATTTTTTGCTTTTATAAATGGCATTTGCTTCATAAAAAGCAATATCCTGAATTCCTTACCTCTTCTGAGGTTCTGGACTGAAACTTGACCAAGTTCAAACTGTTACCTGTGTGTGCATGGGAAGTTCTCCAAGTATGGTCTAAAAAGGTGACCTATGCCTGTGTACTTAAGTAAATTCATACATATAAATTGTTCAGTGTTATGAGTTACATTGTACTTGTACACAAATTCAAAGGAATGAAAACACCAAATTTCTAGTAGCTTTAAAAATATTATCTGTATTACATTCTTTTGGCTGCTGTAGCAATGTTTCACAAACAAGCAGGTTTAATTTATTTAATCTCTCACAGTTTGGGAGGCCAGCAGTCCAAAACCATACCTCCATATTCTGCCAGGCTTTTCTCTGTGTTCCTACCTGAAAACTTCCTATCTTTTTTCTCATATGGTCATCATGCTTATGGCCCACCTTGAATAAAAGATGACATCATCTCAGGATCCTTACCTCAATGATAACTGCAAAACCCTTTTTCCAAATGAGACCACTTTCACAGGTTTTGGTCAATATTATTGGACATGTATTCTGGGAGTCAGTTTTCACCCATTAAGTTGCTAGTTGTAACTTTCAGCTTTTCTTTGCTGATGTTACTAAGCATGGGTGAGTAAATGGTGCATGGGATACACCTTCAAAAATACATAGTATTACTAGTTTAGATAAAGTTTCTTTATTATAAAGCAGGAAAATTCAAGATGCTTGGTTTAAATTTTTTTTAAAGTTTATTGTAATAAAGCAAGAGACTACTTGCTGGATAACTAAGGACAGGGAAACACCGCTGGACTGAAGTGTACTGGAATAGGATAGGAAGAGAGCAATGCACATGCCTCCATCCCTCTCTCCAAGCCTGATCTTGACACTCCTTTTATCTGTGTGACAACTACATTCCCTTGGCTCTTCTTTGCTGATTATTTGAACCCAGTAACTTCTTGCACTTGGTTTGACTTGCCTGCATGGCCTTCCAGCTTTTCTTACACCCATCAACTATTGTAGCTGTTTCTTCCATGGCTGAACATTCCTTACAGGATTATGACAATTCTATGTATTTTTATGTAAACTAAACTTGCTCAGCCTCTAGATGAGCAGTCTTCAAATTAGACATCCAGTCATGGCACAACCAGCAAACGACTGGGGACATCAGGACAGGGTGGGGTCATGATGTCAGTAGGACACTGAGGAAGGAATTTAGGTAGGGTTATGTGCTCTGAGACGCTAACCAAGAAGGTGAATAATCAGTGCAGTTTCTGGTTTAGAAAGGATATTAAAACCAGGCGGTGCATGACTGTAATTCTAGCACTTGGAGGCTGAAGCAGGAGGATCACCACAGGTTCGAGGCCAGCCTGGGCTACAAAAGAAGTTCATGGCCAGCGTGAACTTCTGTCTAAAAAACATAGATATTAAGGTCAGATTAGAAAACTTGAAAAATACAAATGAGCACAAAGTAGAAATTTAAAATTACTAGCTTCATTTTTATTGATAAATGCTACTCCTTAATCATGTGCATCATTTTTTCTTTTTGTATCTACATATATTTTAAATATTTTATTGTGAAATATACTTAATTCAGTATATGTCATATATAATTAGAATTTGAATAATTTAAAAATACCTGTATATCTAACACCTTGCTTATGAATTAGAATATTGTTAGGTATGAGCAAGAAGCCTGGGATACTACTGCACAATAAAGTGATTATAGATAATAATTATACATTGTGCATTTCAAACAGTAGAAGAAAGGATTTTGAAACTTTTCAAAATATAGAATTCTTATGTGTTTCTGGAGATATATGTGTTTAATCTGATTTAAATGTTAAGCAATGTGTACATGTATTAGATGGTATACCATCAACATGGACAACTTATGTTTCGGGTAACAGTTAAAAATTTAAGAACAGAATTAGAATGTTAACAATATTTTTGAAGGTTCTGTTTTATATTTATCCCATCTTGCTTATTTCTCAACTGTCAGAGATAAATTTATTAAGGTTGTTGAATATCACTGTAGCTTATTGTTAGTCACTGCTATTAAAAGGAAAAACTGTTAGATTTAAAATTTGGTAGAAGCAATTTGAACAAGTAATGTATTAACAAAACAGGAACAAAGTAAAACAAACAAACAAATTCTCAATGTAGTAGCATGCAAGACCAAAGCAGGTTTAGAAGACGCCAGACAATAATATGATCTGACAGAAGTTTTAGGAAAAAGAAGTACTGTGTAGAGAAAACTTGGTAACAGCATAATTTGTCACAGAGGCATTTGTAATTACCTATAGCTGCTAATGTAGTTAAACTTCACATTGGTTTGGCCTGTTGGTGCTTGCTGCCGGAACCTCATCTAAATCAATGCTCTCCCACAAATTTTAAGACTGCTGTATTGTATTCTATTTCTTTTATATATTATTTATTTTTCTACTCTCTTGTCCGTAGCCAATTAAATTTTCCCAGTATTTTGCAATTATAAATAATGCTGGTCGAAATACTCTAGTATATATTTCCTGTTCCTGTTTAAAATTCTTATGCACATAGTCTGAATTCATACACACTTAAAACTAAATAAAACTTCAGTTAGACAGTAATTGTCCTTACTTGCAACACAGTGATATTTTATTTTGTTCTATTGTATTTTAGGCATATATTTTTTTTAAATGGGTAATTTTAAACCCATGAGATCTGTATTTTTCACAGTTTAGCACTTACTAGAATCATCTGGAGGGCTTGTTTAGACACAAATTGCTGGAGCTTATTCTGAAGTTTCTTTTCTGGCAGTCAGGCTCCCAGATCTGCATGGTAGGTACTGTTGATGTTGTTGATTTGTGATGCTCACTCCCTAACTGCTGAACTAGATGGAGATTTAAAAAACTTAACAATTAATTTAAAATCTTCAAGGTATGTACTTTAAAATGAATTTGTGGAATCATAATGTAGAAGCATATTGGCACTTAACGAATAGTTTTTCCAACTAGGTACATCTATTTACTTTCCCATCAGCAAAATACAGGAATTTTCATTGCTTCATATCCTTTCCAGTATCTGCTATTGTTAACTCTAATTTTTGGCATTTGAGTATGAAATACTATCATGTATTTTATTTTACATGTCCCTGATTATTAATGATATTGAATACATTTTCAAATATTTACTAGTTGCTCATGTTTGCTCTTATGTGAAATGCTTTTTTATGGTTTCACTCATTTTTCTACTGAGTTATCTCTTATTGGTTGGTACCTATATTTTAAATTTTAATCTTTGTGAGTTAGATGTATTAGAAATATCTTATATTTTGTGAGATCATTTTTGACTCTCTTACTGTGTTTTGATGAATGTAATTCTTAATTTTAAGATAGCTATTTTATGGCTTAATGCTTTTTGATGTTTAAGAATCCAAGCCTACACCAAAATCATAGAGATAATCTATATTATATTCTAAAAGTTGTACATTTGTAAAGTGGCAGAACTTCAGAGAAGCTTCTGGTGTCAAAACCAGTACTCTGAGAGGAAGTGAGATCCAACACTTAATGATGTCATTGGAGTTGCACCCGAAAGCCCTGAATCCACAAATTCTCCTTGATCCTTTTGGCCCAGCAGAAGTGGCCTGCACAGCTCTTTGGAAGGTAGACCTGGAACACCATCGCCCTTTACTAGAAGGAAATGTAAATGCTTCACATGAGGCCAAAATCTGTAAGGTAGTTCCTCCTCTGTTAGGATCTGATTTCACTTCCCTGCTCCTCCTTACCGAACCACCAATAATGTCCAGTGTTGGTGTAAACTAACTGGTAAAGTGCTGGGACTGCTAAGGCAGAGAAATTATACACCAAAGGAACTATAGTAATCTTGTTAATACAAACTGGTCAGAATGAGGAGTTAACCCCAAAAGTGCTGGATTATTGCCATGGATAATTGTGGAGGAAGCACTCGAAAGGCTTATAGCCACAGGCATGCGTGTTAGGAACATTAGCTGGCTGTGTTAGGTCCACTCCATTTTCCATAGTAATAAGGAATGTGCTAGTTAGGGCTCATTAGTGGTTCATGTAGCAAGAGTTGCTGTCATGGCAGTAAAGTTTGCTTAAGAATGAGGAGGGAAGAGCTTGTTAAAACCCTAGAATGGCAGAGGTCAGGAGTCAGCATGCTATTTTCATATCAAAGGTATCTCTAATTACCAAAGGGCAGCAAGGTTAGAATGGCATCTGGAGGGTCCTGCTTCACAGGGATATATAGAAATAACTCAGAGAACATAATGTTCCTATAGGCAAGATAGATGGGCAGCCAATAAGAGTGCTGCTTAATCTGTATAATCAGAGGAGATCAAGAAAGATTAGTACTGTAGGTGGTGAGGTCAGCCTTCCCAGTAGTAAATCAAGACTCCCTGATCAACTTCCAGACATGCACGAGTTCTCATACTAAGTGTCACAGAGTAAATGAGTGGCTATATTCTATGAACAAGGGTTCATAATTGCCAAGTCCAAGTGTTTCTCAAAAGAACTTAGGGATGTACACTTAGGTAACTGTACACTAGAGAAAAGGAAATGGTTTTGAAAACTGTTGGATACAGGATCTTAGTTGTGCTTAGACATGGAAGTTCAAGTCACTTTCATGGCATACCTATAAGAGTGAGGTCAACGTATTTCATTTCTAATGAGTAAGGATTGTATTTGCTAAGTTTTAAAGATATCCACCTTGACAATTTGACCATTCAAATGTTAAATTTGTACATTTGTCATTGTTGATATCTTTGTGTTTATTTTAGTACCATATTGTGTATTTTCTATTCTGTCCTGCTGCTCTTTTCCCACCAATTTTCTAACATTTTTCCCTTTTTATTAATTACTTTTCCCCCTCCATACCACTGTACTTTGGATGCTATACACCCTACTTTGTTTCAGAAATTTTAGTAAGCATATGTTAAAGTGTCAAAATATTTTTACCTTCTCAAAAGAACTTAGAACATTTTAATTTATCTGCATCTTCCAAATGTAGGATTTAAAATATATGTATATAAAAGCCCACTATCAATGTTCCATTAATATTTATTCATGATTTTTTTTTCTTTGCTTACCATTCTTTTCTGGGATTATTTTCTTCCTTTAATAAGTACAAATTTTAAGTTTCTTTAGGGAGGTTCTGTTGGTAATAAACACTTAGTTTTGTCCAAAAATGTTTGCTACTGTTTTCGAACTATGTATTTGCTGATACTTAATTCTGTGCATGCATGCTATGCAAACACACTGTTTTTTAATTCTGAATTTTTACTTGGCGTGATGATGTGATATGAACAGTATATAAACTCCCAAATAATCTAAAGTGATTTAGTGGCTGTTTAATATTCTGTTTATGGGTAAAGTATAATTCATTGAAGTCACCTCCAAATTATTTATTATGTAGACTCTTCTCAACTTTTTCATACTGTAGCAAACATCCTTGTGCATAAATCTTTGCCCTTATATTTGAGTATTTCTTTAGGGAATATTACTAGAAGAGGAATTTCTAGGTCAGATTATGTCAAGGTTATAAATTTAATTTAATTTTATTCTTCTTCCTATTGTACATCATTAAGCAAGATTCTGGAATCATAGTTTAAAATTTTTACTTATATCAGAGTAAAGCCCATACATGATTAAAAAGTAGTACTAAAGGATTTACAATGGGAAAGCATAGACTCCTGTTCTATTCTTCTTTCTATGTCCTGCTGCTCAGGAGGTTGAGTCAGGAGTTGTGTGTCTGAGACCAGCCAGGGCAACTTAGTGAAACCCTGTTACAAAATAAAAAGGGCTGAGATGTAAGAGGTGGAGTGGTTGCCTAGCATGCACAAGGCTCTGGGTTGAATTCCTAGTATGCAACAACAATAACAACATCTTTCTAAAGCCTTTTATCTACAACCAAAACTGAGGCTACATTCTACATTACCCTCTTTATCTGATGTAAATCCTATTTAACTTTTTAACTCACTGTCATTCATGATAATTCTAGCTCTCAATACTATTTTTAAATAGATGCTTTTTAGAGCAGTTCTGTGTGCATGGAAGAATTTATTAAAAATATAAATATTTCCCATATACGCCCTTCCTCCTACACATATCACTTCCCATATTACCAACATCCTCCAGCAAAGTGATACATTAGTATGATTGGTGAATTTAAACTGACACATCATTATCAACTAAAGACCAAGGTTTACTCTTGGTTTCATACAATCTGTGAGTCTGGACAAATGTGTACTGACATATATCCATTATGGTATCATAGAGATTAGTTTTACTGTTGAAAAAATCCTCCATGCACTGTCTTTTCATCCCCCTCTACCTCCCCTTTACCCCTAGATGATGTGCAATCACTTATATTTTTATTGTCTCCATTGTTTTGCCTTTCCCAGAAAGTCATACAGTTGGAATCATAACACTGATCTCTTTAGATTGGCTTCTTTAATGTTGTGATACGTATTTAATTTTTCTTGTCTTTTCATGACTTGATAGTCCATTTCTTTTTAGTGCTTGAGTAAAAAAGTCCTTCATCTGAATGTACCACAACTTAATTATCTGTTCACCTACTGAAGGACATTTTGCAGCTTCCAAATTTTGACAGTTATGAATAAAGCTGTTATATACATCCACGTGCAGTGTGTGAATGTAAGTTTGTAACTCTTTAGGGTAGGAGAACAGTTGCTGGATTTTATGAGAATATTTACTTTTGTAAGAAACTGTTGAACTGTTTTCCAAAGTGTCCGCGACTTTGTACTTCTAACCAAAATGAATGAGTACCCTTGTTGTTCTACAAACGCACTGGAACCTGATACTGTCAATCTTTTGGATTTTGGCCATTTTAACAGGTGTATTTCAGTATCTTATATTTTAATTCACATTACCTCCATTTCATATGGCATCCTTTTCATAAGCTTACTTGCTATCCCTGTATCTTCTTCATTGAGATATCCATTAAGGCTGTTGGTCTATTTTGATACTCTGTTAGTATATATGTGTTAAAGATTGTAATGCCTAAACAAAGAACTAACTCCTTTACCCTAATAACTTTCCTTCCTCTGAAGTTTGCTTTCTCTGAAATTAATGCAGCTACTTTTACCTTCTTTTGATTAGTGTTAGTATGGTATATTGTTCTATATCCATTCACTTTTAACTATGTGTTTTATATTTAAAATAATATCTTATACCTAATGTCAAATTTAATCTTATAGTTTAATATACTCTGACAATATATGCCTTTTAATTCATAAATGTAGTCCACTGACATTGAAATTGATTATTAATATAGTATAGTGGTACTAATATCTACCTGCTGTATTTGTTACTGTTTTCTATTTTTGCCTCCTACTCTTTTATGGTTTTAGATAATGTATTTTATATAATTATATTTTATATCCTTTTTTAGTGTATCATATACTTGTTTTTTTCCTTTAATTTTTTTGGGGGATTTTCCTAGAATTTGCAATATATATTTACTAGTTCAAGTTCACTTTCCAATGACACCATATTGCTTCATTCCTCCTGCTCCTGCTTTGTATCACTGCTGTCATTCACTTCACTTACAAATAAGCATACAACAGTGTGTGATATATACATATATATCAAATACATTGTAGCTATTATTATTTATCAGTCAGATCTACTAAAAGTAAGTGAGACAAGTGGCGGTTTTTATTTTACCTTCATTTCACCAATACTTTTTCTTCCTCTATGTATATCTAGGTTTTTGACCTATATAATTTTCCTTCTCAGTGTAAAATTGCTTTTAATATTTCTTGCCAGATAGATCTACTGGCAAAAAAAGTCCCCTTTTTGTTTGTTTGAGAAAGTCATTATTTCTCCTTCACTTTGAAGGATGCTTTTTCAAAGCACAGAATGGTGGTTTGATTTTTCCTTTTAAGACTCTGAATATTTTACTTGACTTTCTTTATGTGCATAGTTTCTGAGAAGTCAGATGTAATTTTTCTTTTTTGCTTTTCTATAAGGTGATTTTCCCTCTAGCTTCTTTGAGTATTTTTTAAATTACCAGTTGCCTTAGTTAATTTTCTTGTTGGTGGAACAAAATACCCAATACCCAAAGTTAAAGGGAAATGGTTTATTTAGCTCATAGTCTGCAGAGGTTTCAGTTCATAATCGGCTGACTCCAGGCCAAGGTGGCACATGGCAGAGGGGCAACCATTCATAGCTGCAGAAGATAGCAAAAACACAAAAGAGAGGAGAGAGGACTCTGTCCCTTTCTTGTGTGCAGGCTACTCACTGTAGGGTGGGTGTAACACCCACACCCTTAATCCTAGCCAGAACTATGCCAAACCAATCAGTGGAATGAGTTAGTAATCATACACTTTAATCCCAGTATTACACATTCTAGATTCAGCCACCACTGAAAAAGCCCTATGACCTCATGAGACTTTGGAGGGACATCTAAACACAAACCATTACATTAGTGTTCTGTAGTTTAAATATGATGTGCGTATTTTTTCTAGCATTAGTGTTTTTTTTTGCGTTAGTGTTTTTTGAGTTTTTTAAATCTATGATATAGTACCTGATATTAATTTAAGGTGAATTTTTCATTATTATGCCAAATATTTCTTCTGTACTTTTGCTTTTTTCTCCTTTTTGTATTCTTGTTATATATATTTTTACCTTTTGTAATTGTTCCATTGTTCTTGGATATTCTTTTTAATTTCCCCTGGTCTTTTTTCTCTACTTCTCAGTTTTCAAGATTGCCATTGAGATGTCCTCAAGCTCAGAATTCTTAGCCATTTTGTCTTCTAACAAGCCCATCAGAGATATTCTTAATGTCATTGTTGTCTTTTCTTTTTGGTTTTTGTACAGTCTCCATCTCTCTGTTTACATTGCCCGTCTGTTCTCTCATGTTGTCTACTTTATCCATGGTAGCCTCGCTCTGTTACTTTTTGATTTTTTTTTCCCTTGATATTCAGACATGGTATACTGTGCTAAAGGAACTGCTGTAGTAGTAAGTATGGGGGGAGGCCCTGTGATTAAACCTTAGTCCTCTAATGAGTGTCAGTTTTGCAGTGTGTGTGTGTGTGTGTGTGTGTGTGTGTTTTGAGGCTCTTAGGATTGAATCCGAGTATCACACATGCTAGGCAAGTACTCTTACCATTGACTACATGCCTAGCCCAAATTTTCCATCTGTTTTTTAGTCCCATTTCTACTGCCAGGTGCAACAGGTTGACTGGGGTTTGGGTGGGGAATGTAGTTGGGTGTTTCCATTCTTCCTG
>RJWT010056617.1:0-10006 GCA_004365215.1 Cuniculus paca
TCCACCATGCCTTCCTGCCTTACAGCCAGTAGTTATGGACTCAAAATGTGAGCCAGAATAAACCCTGCCTCCTTTAAGTTGTGGGTGTCAGGTATTACATCTCAACAATGAGAAAATGACTAAGAAAGATGAAGATAACGTTACAGTTACACACAGTGAATAAATTCTGGAGAAGCCGGGTATGGTGGTGCATGCCTGTAATCCCAGCACTCAGGAGGCTGAAGCAGAAGGATCGCTGCAAGTTCAAGGCCAGCCTAGCCTACATAGTGAGTTCAAGGCACATCTGAACTACATGGCAAGACCCTGTCTCAAAAATGAAACCAAACAAAAACAAGTTCTAGAGAACTACTGTATACCATAATGTTATAGCTAACAATAACCTTATTAGCACTTAAAAATTTGTTCAGTGGGTGGCTCATAGTAGTATGTTCTTACCAAAACCATTTTTCTCTTTATCATTTAGTTCTACCAGAATGCTAGAATAATGTATACTTTTCCCTTGAAAAGTGTGTGTGTGCGTGTGTGTGTGTTTTCTAAAAACATCCTCGAAGTCAGGATATTTTAGTATATATGTTGCCGAAGCAAGTAGGGAAGTCAGAATAGAGCTTATAACCAGTTATGTCTCATGCAAGTTTTTGGCCAGGCAACCATTATGATACTTTTATACATGTGAATTGGGTCATAGTTTTTCACATTGTTATCTTTTTAATCAAGTTGTGAATATTGTTAGTATTAAAAATGTTGGATTTAAATGCTATTTAAAATGTCTTCAAAAGGAGTACACTGTGATTCAGCAGTGAAACAAAAAGTTATTCTGAATACAGAAAAATGTAAATAAGCTTCAGGGCATAAATTTTATGTTAAAGCAAAATTTTGTAGTAAATCAAGTTACGTGGTTCACGTATTTTTGTAAAACAACCCATTTATTTAGCTCATGCTTTTTCTGTTTATATATTGATGTATAAGTCACATCTGTTTAAACAAGTCTAAAAGTTTTTTCATTAAAAGAATTTTTGAAAGATACATGAAGTATTATCGTGGTTTAAATAGGAATTTGGCATTTCATAGTACCGAATAATGAAGTACATATTACAGCAAATGAAATTAGTCACCCCCAATGGGAGTAAATGAAAGTTTATCTTTTTTCTTTCTCTTTTTGGACATTGTTGATTTTACATCCATGGATATTTATCTATTTATTGTGTTTAAATTATAGTTTCATTCTTTTTGCTCAGAGCTTCTCAAGTTTAGCCTATGGAAAACCCCTTCAGTCTAGTTTCAATGCTCTTTGAACACACCCCCACCCCAGTCATTCTTTAAACACTTCTTTGCTTTTGCACAAGATGTCCCGAGCACACATTGTACTTCTCCTGCCTCAGCCTTCATTGATCATTTCTCCAAAGTTATATATTCCTTTTGGCAAATAATGGTATTTAGAAATCAAAATCATAGAGCTAAAGGTATTCACAGCTACTGGAATATTGTTGCTTTTGTGAACTTTCAGTGAATTAAACCCAAGTGGATAGTAACTAGTATAGTTTGGATCTTAAATACCCTCAAAGGACCATGTGTTGGAGGTGTGGTTTCCAGCCTGAGGCACTGTTGATAAGTGATGCAACCTTTAGGAGGTGGGGCCTAATGAAAGAAAGTTAGGTCATGGAGGGTTGTGCCCTTGAAAGGATATTGGAACCCTGGTCTCACCTCTTCTCTTTTTGCTTCCTGGCCACCATGAAGCAAACAGGACATCTGTACTACATGTTTCGCCATGACGTACCATGGCATCACAGGCTCAAAGCAACAGGGCACCTCTGACCCTGTGAGCCAAAATTTTGTAAGTTGATTATCCCAAGTAATTTGTCACAGTGACAGAAAGCTGAGTCATAATTATAATTCAAATTTAACAGTACAAGGTTTCTATTTAATTTTTAAAATTTTTATACTTATATCTCTTATACTGTTAGTTCCTAATTCAGAAATCTTTACCATATAAAATATTAAACTATAGATCAAAAACTATATGAAAATACAATTTTTTTTCTTGTTGGAGACAGAGTCTTGCTATGTAGCTCAAGTTGTCCTCGAACTTGCAGCGATCCTCCTACCTCAGCCTTCCAAGTACTGGGATTACAGGTGCTACCATGCCTGGCTAGGAGATACTTACATAATAAGATATTGGCAGTGTTGGGGGTATGTGCACATATGCTTAGTTTTATAACTAAACATGCTTTGTTTTCAGATTTCTTCCCATAGAATATCTTCTCCCCATGCAGACATACACTTGGGGAAAGGGATGCATTAAAGGAACAGTGCTTTGATGATGCTCCTTGGGCTGCCTTGTAAACTGCTCAGAGTTGCTTTGGTTTCGTTTGGCTCCTGGAGCATGTCTGCCCAGGGTATTTCAGTGGCCTCCATAGGAACCTGACCAGCCAGTTTCCAGGTTGGCTTCATTTGGAGCTTCCTATCTTCTGTCCTAACTGCTGGAATGGGGTTGCCAAGATTTAGTTTCCATCTTCTTAAATCTTTTTTTGTCCTTAACCATACGAGTTTTGAGTTTTTCAGATTTGGGGCAAAATGTAGTCACCAAAAGCTACATTATGTTCCAGTTCCAGTCTAAGACCCTGTACCAATTCATTACTTTGACTTTTCTCCAGACAATAGAAACTGGGACAGAATCCAGAGTCCTGGCGTGTTCTTGTATTCTATTTTCTGTATACCATGTGGTCTTCTAGCATCTATAAAGAGCTTTCAGGCCACTACCTCCAACACCTATATTCCCATATTCTCTTATTCTCCTTCTCTCCTGTCCTCCTTCCCTCCTCCCCCTGTCACTTGCATTCTTCTGTAGTCTTCTCTATTTATGGTTCAAAATAGTGTATATTTGGTGCAGGTAGTTGCTAAGTCTTTAACTGAAATCATCCACTTGTGAAATGTTTAAGCCTGGTGCTTCACATCTCATCTAATCCTTAGCCATTCTGTAACACATAAATGTTATTTTAACTGCTTTAAGGTTTATGAGGGTTATGTAACTTGCCCACAGTGACACAATTATTTGGCTGAACCTGGATGGTGGCAACCCATTGAGTTCATGTTTTATGCCAACAACTGTGCTAAGCCCTTTGTGTGTTTTCCTGGTGAAGGCATGGGGATTAGAGAAGTTGGGAACATAACGCATCCTGGTTCCCTGGGTCTCTATCTACAAGACCTATGTTTGTTGTTCTGTGCCCCATTAACAGTTACATATTAGATTGGGATCCATGTCCTGATATTGCTGTTGTTTACAAGATCTGAGAAAGTCCAGCAAGGCTTCGCAGGAAAAGTGGCATTTAAAATAGGTCTTAAGAAATGAGTTTTTCCCAAAGAGAAAAATAAAGGAAGACATTGCTGTCACTGAAAAAAATTTAAAGACGCAGGGGTACTTTACAGTGTGGTCGAAGTTTGTGGGCAGTATGCAAGGTCAGGAGTTGTGTGAGGGAGGCCTAAGACAGTGCTCTGGAGTTGGGGTTCTGTCTTCTGTCTAGTGTGAAGTCATTCATTGGAAAATGGCGTGAGATTTCTGTTTTGGAAACATAACTGATGCTTATTAGATAGGATGATGTAGAAGAAAGGAGATCAGTTAGGAGACCATGATAATAATTCAGGTAAGAGCCTGACCCAGGATAGAGAGGGATGAATGAACCTTCATGAGCAGGGGATGTAAGCGGGAGGCAACTTTGATTCATTCATCTGATGGGCCACATGTAGTGTTGCTATTTTTTTGTTTTGCTTTGTTTTTTGAGATAGAGTCTTGCTGTGTAGTTCAGGCTGGCCTTGAACTTGCAGCAGTCTTCCTGCCTCAGCTTTCTGAGTGCTGAGATTTCAGGTGTGTGCCACTACACCTGGCCTAACCTTTTAAAAAAAATACCAGGAGCACAACTGAACTCAGTTTATACTTGCCAGTTACTCTGCTGTTTTGTTTTGTTTTTTATTTTAAAGAGAATAGAACAAAACAAAACAAAAAAACAAAACAGAATAGAGTCAAACACAACATAGCATTTCAGAGCAGAACACTGCAAGCAATACAGGTCTTCAAAATATAACAACAGGAGATTAACAATGGCTACCCTAGTGTCTCTTGTTTTCTTCAAGATGGTTGTTCATACATTCATACACAATAAACTCAAACAAAACAAAATAATATAAAACCAGATAAAACAAAAGAGTGAAAGCATTACAGGCCTTCAAATCAGACAATAAGAAATCAATAATGGCTACCTTAATGTCCTTTGTTTTCTTCAAAAAAAGTTATTCATATCTTCTCACATATTGCAATCAAATAGTAGAAAACAGACTTAAACCAATCAAATCAAAGAATAAAAGCATTATTGGACTTCAGAACCTTTCTCCCATATTTATCGGGAATTTTGTATCTTATTGAGCCTTTCAGTTTGTTACACTAGGGAGAGGATGTGGTGTTTACACTTGTAAGATTGGTTTATTTCACTTAGGAGTATGGTCTCAAGTCGCATCCATTTACCTATAAAAGCCTCAATGTGATCCTTCTTTATAGCTGAATAGTACTCCATTGTATAAAAGTACCACATCTTTTTTATCCATTCCTCAGTTGATGGGCATTTGGGTTGTTTGCACTCTGCTGTTTTTAGTGTATATGTGATCGTATATGTATACTAACTCTAGCGTATTATACTTGCTATACTGAAAGTGTGTCCTCCCCACAAATACCTTGGAAATCATTTTCTGTCAGTAAATCTGCAGCTGAATAATTTCAACTGTTTACAGTCTCTTTATTAGGGATGTGACATAATCTATTTAGCCATTTTTTAATGACAGACATTCAAGTTTCTGATTTTCCCATTATAATGATATAGTGAATATTCATGTGTACTTATTTTAAACATATGTAAGTATAACCGAATTCCTAGAAATAAATTCTTTGAAATTGCTGGATCAAATAGATTGTGCATTTGTAGTTTTAGTATATTGTTAAATGCTTCCCATACTGTTTATTTCTGATACCCTCAACAACAAAGTGAGCTATCAGGATTTTTAATGACTCACCTGAAAGGAGAAGAATGGTATCTTATTGTAGTTTTATGTTTGACTGAGCCATTTGCATGTCTCTAAAATTCATTTTTATCATTTTTTTTCCATTTTTTTTCCCATTAGTGACCTTAGGCATTTGGTACAAATTCCAGATACTTCTCTCCAGTATGCTGTTTGTCTTCAGCTTGACTTTTGGTGTTATTACTATAAAGTTTTCTTTAGTTAAATTTATCAGGGTTTTTCATGTTGTACCTTATCGAAAATCTTCCCTATTCTATGATTATTTTTAAAACCTCTTCCAATTTTTTCCAGCACTGGCATATACTGTTTCAAACATGGATCAAACTTTTGCCCCCCACTAATCCCAAGACCATGCATTAAAAGTTTAACCTTTCCTCATTGATATGCAATACCATTAAGTACTTACGTGTGAGTTTTATCTAACCAGCTAAGTCATACACTTTTTAAAGGTAGTAATTGGGTATTATCCGGTCTTATATCCCCCATAAAACTGTGCATAATATTCTGCAAAAATAGGTAGAAATTAGCCACGCATGGTAGTGTGTACCTGTAATCCCAGCAGTCTGGAAGGTCGAAGCAGGAGGATTGCAGATCTGAGCCTGCTTGGGCAGCTCAGCAATTTATCAAGACCCTGACTCAAAATAAAAAAGACTAAGGATGTAGCTCAATATGAAGTCCCATTCCTCAGTACTGAAAGACAAAGTGTCTTACGTTTTAAAAATCTTGAGTTTTATACCTGACAGTACATGAAACATTTATGTACAGTTCATTGAAAAATTATAAAATAAATACATGCATAGCCACTTAGATCAGGCAAGCCTTTTAGAGCTTTCAGTGATAACAAACAGCTGGCTGCAGCATGCAGCCATGAACCTAGATCGAGAAATAGACCATCTCTAACTCTCTGGGGTTCTCTGTATTCCCTTCATGTCACATTCCTCTCCCACCCCTCAGAGACCATCATATGGTTGACTTTCGTGACATTGTTTACTCTGCCTTTGTTTGTGTTAAGGTTGAACTATATGCAATTGCCATTTTTATAAGTAGCAAATCATTGAATACCTGCAAGTTCGTATTTCAGCCTCAGTTTTACCTCTGTGAATCTCTGAGCAGTGTAGTTTTGCTTAGCTGCTTTGAATATTTTTTTAATTGACTTATTGCATTTTTTGTACTCTTGTGGATCTTTGACTCACTGTGTTGTAGAAGTTAGCAATGGGGGTACAAGTTGTTGATTCTCATTGCTAGATATATTTATTCCATTGTGTGACTACTATGTTTTAGTTATCCATTCCACTGTTGCTGGGTTATGGATTGTGTTTAGTTTGTGCTTCTGTAACAAAAATACCATATGGTAGATGTATTTTCTACAGTTCTGAAGACTAGGAATTCCAAAGTCCATTGCCAACAGATCTAGTATCTGGTGAGAGCCCACTTTCTGGCTTGTAGGCAGCCACCTTTTCTCTGGGTCCTCACTTGACCTGTGGATTTAGGTACGGGTGTACTCACCCTGTGTCTCTACTTGTAAAGAGCATTAGTTTTATTCACAAAGGCCACACTTTCTTGACCTGACTCTCAAAGCCTTACCTCCTATTTCCATCGCACTGGGGGTTAGGCTTCAGTGTATGACTTTGGGAGGGCACAGTATACCACCCAGAGCAGGTTTCCAGTTTTGACTATGAATTGCAGACAGTGTAACTATGAGAACTCTTTTATATGTGTTTTGATGTGTGTGATCAGAATTTCTTATAGTGCAAGATCACAAATTAACTTAGCCAAATGTGGTGCCACATGCCTGTAATCTCTGGGAGGCTGAGGCAGGAGAATTGTCATGCGTTTGAGGCCAACTTGAACTATATAGTGAGACCTTGTTGTAAAAAACAACAAACCTTTTTTATTTTGAAATAATCTTGTTTATAGGAGGGCTGCAAGTTGGTACAGAGTATTTCTGTATACCCTTACTTATTTTCTCTAATATATGTGCTTTACATAGTAAGAGTATATTTCAAACTAAGACATTAATGTTGGTACAGTGCTATTAACGACAGATTTTTAAATTCTTAACAGATTTTCCCACTAATATCCCTTTCTTGTTCTAGGATTCAATGTAGGATACTATGTTGCTTTTAATTGTCATGTTTCCTTACACATGAAACAAACTTATCAACTGAAGTATAGTATGCACACTAATATGTGTATTGTTGTTGATTTAGCCTTGTAGTATCTTATCAGAACCCTTTTTTCAAAGTTACTATTATGTAGCCTTTGGAGTCTTATTTTCTTCATTTAGAAAGTCATTTAAAATTCACCCATGGGGCCGAGCGTGGTGGCACAGGCCTAAAACCTCAGCACTCTAGGAGACCAAGACAGGATGACTGCGAGTTTGAGCAACTTAGTGACTTTGCAAGACTCTGTCTCAAAGGGGTGGGGAGTGTTGGGGCTATAACTCGATGCAAAGGCCCTGGCTTCAATCCTCAGGGTGCCCCCTGCCCGAGAAAAATCCAGGCATGGTATATGCCTGTAATCTCTGGGAGGCTGAGTCAGCAAATTCATAACTTTGGAGCCCACTTCTTGCAAATTTAGTGACTTAGCGAGACCCTGTCTCATAATAAAAAACAAGGGCTGGGGATGTAGGTCAGTGTGAAGGTCCTGGGTTCAATCTATGGTACCACACACACATACACACACACATAGAAACACACAACCTCATTCATGTTTTTACATGAATCAATAGTGTGTTTGTTTTTTAAAATTGAGGTGAACTTCACATACTATGAAATTGACCATTTTAAAGTGAACACTTCCGCAGCGTGGAACATTTTCACAGTGCTGTATGAGCACCACTTGTCAAGTTCCAAAACATTTCCATTACTCCAAAATTCAATCCACTGGTTAAGCAGTCACACTCTGTCTTGTCGTCCTGCAACTAAGTCCCTACAACTATCATCTGATTTTTGGTTCGATATATTTATCTGTTTTGGGTATTTCAGATCAATGAATCTTCTTGTATCTTGCTGATTTCGCTTAATGTTTTCAAGGCTTACCTATGTTATAGCATGTGTTAGTACTTATTTTATTTAATTATGCTAAAATATATAAAATATAACATTGGCCACTTTAATGATATTTAAGTGCAGATACCATTTAGTGGCATTCAAAATATTGTGCAACTGTCACCACTATTTCCAAAACGTTTTCTTCACCTTAAACAGAAACTCTGTACCCATTAAGCAATAACTCAGTTCCTCATTTCAGTCCCTGATAACTTCTAATCTATTTTTTTGTCTTTATGAATTTTCTTCTTCTAGATAATTTGTGGAAGTGAATAGTATTTGTCCCTTTGTGTGTGAGGTTTTTGGCTTTTTGTTTTGTTTTGAGGCAGGGTCTCATTATATAGTTCATACTGGTCCTGAACTCACTATGTAGCCCAGGCTGGCCTTGAACTTGCAGCAATCCTCCTGCTGCAGCCTCTTGAGTACTGGGATTACAGGTGTGCACCACCACGCTCAGCTGTCCTTTTGTGTTTAATGTATTTTACTTTACATTTCAAGGTTCATCCATGTAATGGCATTTATGAGAACTTCCTTTCCTTTTTAAGGGTGAATAATATTCCATTGTATGAACACACCATATTTAATGTTTTCATTCATCTGTTGATGGGCACTTGTGGTGTTTATGCCTCTTGGTTGTAAATGATGCTACTGTGAGCGTTGACATTGAGTTCCTTTTGTAGTTTACTTTGAGTAGCTTGCTGACCCTGATCTAGAATGGGCATGTAAAAGTAGACTTGCAGGATCATATGTGTGCAACTGTTTAGCTTTACTGGGTAACTGGTGAGATGAATTACAAAGCGGTTAGACCACAGTCTTGACAACACTTGTCATTTTCAGATGTCTAAATTTTTATTCATTTGGTGGGGATGTGTAATGACATTTTATTGCAATTTTACTGTATTTCCTGGTTTCTGAAGGATTGGAACGTTTCACATAATTATGAGCCACTTGAGTTTCCTGCTTTGTAACATGTCTATTAATAGTCCTACTGGTTGTTTGCCATTAAATTAATGTTGACTAATTGATATCTTCAAATAACACTTACTCTTGGTATTTCTGCAGAGCAAATAGTGGAGAAAGATGAAGGTCCATATTATACTCACCTGGGATCTGGCCCCACAGTCGCTTCTATCCGGGAACTCATGGAGGAGCGGTGAGTGTTACAGATATTCAAGGAGACGTCATGGGGTTACAGGGATGTAGGTTTCAAGCACCTCTTATTTTTATTGCCTTGTACACAAAAAGGAAGTCTCGATGTCCATATTGTGACAGGTTGAATGTGGGAATCTTGCTTTCAGTCTTTCTAGGTTTCTTTCAGTCTACTTGTGTATATCAGCCCTCTCTTCTTCTCGAAATAGTTTTACTGAGAACAAGGCTATGTGGTTATATGTCCTGCAGTGTCAGCCTCCCACAATCTGAATTTTGCTTGCAGCTTTCCCATAGTGTTATTTAACATGCTCTTCTGCCCTCTGTAAGTCCTATAAACTGATAGTTAGAGCTAAAGGCCTGATTGGAATCAGGTTTTTGTTTCTCTTCCCTTCCTTCCTCCCTCCCTCTTCCTTCTCCTCCTTCCTTCCTCTCTTCCTCCTTTCCTTCCCCTCTCTCTCCCTCCTTCCTTCCCTCTTCCCTCTCTCTTCCCTCACTTCCTTCCTCCTCCCTCCCACAGAAATACTTCATAGGTGCTGTCAGGTCTTGGTTTCTGCTATGTCAAGATGTTCTGGGCTTATGTACATTTATCTAAGAAGTCTTGATTCCTTTTATTGGCAGAAAAAGTATTTAGAGAACAGACTCTGGGTACTAAGGGTACTCATTGCTACAGTGAGTTGTTTCTTGTTTTTAGGCCATTTCAGTAGAAAGACCTAAATTGTACCTGATACAACTTTAATTTTTGTGCA
>RJWT010056618.1:0-10010 GCA_004365215.1 Cuniculus paca
GCAATCAAACACTTGCATACACTACAACGTCAGTGACTGACCAGCATCCTCGCAACCTCCCTAGCCAAGCTACTTCTTTTCTAGGCTCAGAACTGAAAAACTTATCACAAAAGACATTTTCATAATTGTCCCTGAAACTTTCTTTCCATTCTACTTCACATAGAATCCAACAGATAATTTCATACTCTGCTGATATTCAAAGTAAGATCCCATCTTACCATTTTTATTCTAACCTTCACAGCACCAACTCTTCTGCAATGACTTCCCACCTAGCCTCTCTGCTTCTATTCTTGCCTTTTTATAATCTGTTCTCTGCATGTATTAAAAGCCACCCTCTATTCATGAAATATGTCAGTGGCTTCTTCTAAACTCTTATTCTAAGAGAGAAAATTCAGTACACACTAATTCTCTTTGCATTTCATAATTACACTACTGAACTCAGCAGTATCCATATAAACTACCTTTCTGCTCCCTAAATATTCTGAATTTTTTTCTGTATAAGGCCTTTAGGAATTGTTGTTTCTTCAGCTTGAAAAATTTTTCCCCTACAACAGTCACATGAGCCTTAGATCAAAATTACATCCTCATTTGTGTCTTCTGTCATTCAAACTTCCTCTCTAGGTCAACTATCTCATTACCGAAAACATTTATTTATACATTTAGTTTTCCTCACATTTAAATTTAGGACACATTTTATTTTCTATTTTACTCCTACTCTAAGTCTTTGACAAATAGCATGTTCTTAATAAAATTTGTAGAGTAGCAAGTGGACTAATGCGAAATTAAGAGCAAAAACAAACTAGGAATACACGGAAGAACACTTATCCTGGCAATTAGTCCATTCAATGATTTACTCAAAGTAGTGAAAGCAGTAAATATTCTATGTGTTTTTAAAGTTCTGTTTTCTTGGCACTCAAGTTATCATGCCTTCTAATAATCACACTGTCTCTCAAAGTTATAAGTATGGTGATGGAACTATGAAAGTCTAACAAGTAAATCTTATAATTGCTCTAAAAAAGGAGATAAAAAGTGATTTAACCTACCTTGCAAACCCCATTAATTTCCACATCTATATAATTATCATTCTTCTTATTTCAACACTCAGAAACTGTCCATTGTTTAAATGCTGATGATATAGCCAAAATACTTTTTTAAAAAGTGAAATTAAGTTTGGTAAGTTAAGGTAATTTTTTTCTAAGAAAAAAAAATGGACCAGAAATGTATTGGTATAGGGCATGTCACAGTTTGTTTTGTATAACAGTTTTAAATGATATATTAAAAACTCTGCAAGAATCATTTATACGGGAATTTTGGACGCTTCCAGTTTTGTTTTATTTTTTTTTTAAGTACGGAAGTAAATTCAGTATTAGCTGTTATTACTACCATACAGTACCACTATTTCTTATTTTAAAATATTTTCGTTTCTCATTTTACTATTAGAAGCATACTAGCAAATTCAGTAAAAAAGTCTCTATTAGCCAAGCTAAGCTAATGAAGGAGCCTTGATAGCCTTTGTCTTGGTCACTTTTCTGTCATTGGGACAAAATACCTGGCACCCACTAACTAAAAGAGAAGTTTATTTGGTTGATGGTTTCAGTTTATGGTTGACAGACTCCAACACAGAAATAGGATGGTAGAGAAGTATGCCAGAGGAAAAAGAGCTGAAGCTACGGCAGTCAACAAGAATAGAGAGAAGGGAGCATCCAGAGAGAGAGATATGCCCTTGCCGTCACACCCGCAGTGACCTGCCTCATCCAACCAAGTCTTTCTCCCTTCAGTACCTTCAACTCTGTGATGCATGTAATCCACTGATGAGAATAACACCCCCACGATTCAATCATGTTGAATGCACATGACTATCTGGGGAAATATTTTACATTTTTTTTTGAGATAGGGTCTCACTATGTAGTTCAGGCTGGCCCTAATCTCACTATGTATCCCCAGACTGGCATCGAACTCATAGTCATCCTCTTGCCTCAGCCTCCTGAGTACTGGGATTACAGGC
Organism: Cuniculus paca; assembly: GCA_004365215.1. NCBI lineage: Eukaryota > Metazoa > Chordata > Mammalia > Rodentia > Cuniculidae > Cuniculus > Cuniculus paca. The sequence continues at coordinate 2,006 of RJWT010056618.1, forward strand.
ATGGACAATGACAGCCAGTAATATTTTACATCTATAATATTATATCTATTTTATTTAAACTTGCTAGAATTTTGTATTGCTAAGAACAAATGTTTTAAGCCAGTGATATAACTCAGCAGTACAGTGCCTGCCTGGCAAGCATGAGGTCGTGAGTTTGATACCTGGTGCCAAAAAAAAAAAAAAATTTTTTTTTATGTAACACAGTTTAGATTTGGTTTGACAGCATCTTTTTCTTTCCTGTAAACACAATCTCAGTTTCTGCTTAGTCAATTTCAAATGTATATACTTTATGAAGACTCATAAAATAGCTTAGTACCATAGAATGGTGAAAATGTGAGCTTGAAAGGAGATAGGATTATGATGTTTACATAACGTAGTTAATGAATAATCCTTCAGCCTCGGGTGCCTTTTAAACATTGGAAGTTTTATGGTGAAATAAACACAAATAATTTGAAGCAAACCTGTCTTTTAAATTTTAACTTTTTAAAGAACTATAACAGCTGTTTCCAAAAAGGTACTTCATTGTGTCTCCAGCCTAATATTACGTTCAGTGTGCATCCGGATGATCTCCCAGAAGAATTTTCAGAATTGTTCATTCTTTGAATAATGACTTGGATGTGGGGTTCAAAGAGATGTAGTAGGAGTAGGAAGAAAAACATTTTCACTTCCAAAGGAATGTTCAAAACTTCCCAGGGGAAACTGTGAAAAGATTTTGTTGAACTGAGGGACATCTGACAGTCACTTAAGTGACTCAGTGTATTCACAGTGTAATTTATTTTCCCTCCTCCCCATAACCTAGTTTTATTCATGAGAACAACTTGATATTCAAATAATGCATAATATCACATACAGTACGGGGAATTTTTAAATGGAAAATGAAGAGAAAAAGTGACACTATGTCATCCGAAGGAAAAAAAAAACCCTCCCTAATGGGATGATAAGGTTTAATTCAGTCTGATCTGAAGTGAGAGACTTTTGGACCTCGTCTCTGCTTATAGACAGCTTTGGTTTTCAACAGGAGCTTTGATTTTTAACAGGAAGAAATATAGAGTTTTGTGTTTTTTTAAAGAAAATATATATTGATTTTCATTTAATTCAGGGTGTTACTTTTCTGCTACTCACTTACCCTGGATCCAACATTAAATTTTTGACCAAGGGAATGTGTGTTTATTTCAGTGAGAACAAAGCAATGGAGTGTGTAATCTCAATGTACTTCATTATGCTTCATAAATAAAACTCTTCCTTTATTTTCAACTAAGGTCTGTGAAAATTTTAAATACGAACTTAATGACAGAACATATGATGCAAAATCTTTCTATGTATAAATCTTATAAGCACTGAGGATTCGTGGAAGTGTTAGAATTTCTCCCACATGAATAATTGATATTAAACTAAAGATTCATGAATTTTGTCATGATTCTCAATATATTTTAATACCATAATTTAATATCATATTTTGTAACACAGGTGGTGAATGAAATAATGAACAAAAGTTACTCTTTTTAATCACAAATATGTTTTTTCTGTGTTAGGCTGTTCTCCCCTAAATGAGCATCTAGTATTTCTTGTAAAGAGTATAGGAATCTTATCATACACATTATTACATATTGGTTCACTGATTGCCTCAAAATCATTAGTATCTAGAGATTTAAACTTTCTCAAAAATGTCAAGAACTCACAAATCCACTCAGTAATTTATTCACTGACTTTAGCAATGATTTTAACACTGATTATCTGTGATGTGTCATATGCTGTATTTAATGTGGAAAATTTAGAATAAATAATGTAGACTTGGAAATATTTTAGAAATTTTAAGAGAGTATATTCATGATTCAGTTCTATTGGTTGAATGGCTCTGGCTATTCTATGAAGATTGGCATGAGGAGAACCAAAGAGGCCACAAGGAAGCCAGCAAAAATCATCTTGATAGATATTTAACTAAGAACGATGATATTTAGATATAGAGTAGTGGCAGAGAGGGAAAAGGATAGTCAATTCTCTGAGTAAACTGATAGAACTGGGCAGCACATGAGATCCTCCTTGTTGCTAATAAGATATCCAAATATCATTTTATCAATTAAAATAGGTAACTGGTGAAGAATCTTACTGTGGGGAATTATGAGATCAGTTTTGGATATGACAAATTTTTTTGAATTGGTTAGCAAAAAGAAACAGTTAAATGTACTAGACATGTAATTCAAATTCTCAGTGACAATGACTGTGGTCAAGATACACATTTTTTTGGGGGGCGGTACTGGGAATCAAACAGAACCTCATGCTTGTCAGGCAAGCCCTGTGCCACTGATCTATATCCGTGGCCCAAGACATACATTTATGTAATTTAATACTAATTTATATAATTTATATTTTGTGTACCAAAACTCATGAAAATGGATACGGCATTTTAGAGCAAATGATTAAAGTAACAATATAAAAATTTAATATCAGAGAAATTAAGAATGTATATGCATTATTAGAATTTCTAGTCTCTGAGACATGATACTCAACATCCACAATTTAGAGGTTAAATATGGCACAAGTGTTCAAGGAGATTCAGTCCATGGATGGCTCCAAGGCAAAAATATCATGGCAGAAGGGTCCTTGGGAACAAAGATACTTAGTTCAGGGTGCTTGGAAGCAAAGTAGGAAATACCATCACTGAGGAAGGGGCCAGTACACAAACTCACATCTCCCTAACCCACTCAGATGTACCCAGACATCTGGCATACGACATATGCTCCACCAACTCTGAAGACAGAACCTAAATCTAATGAAGTTGACGTTCCTCTCTAACTACCACAGTATGGATCATGTAGACAAAATAAAAGCAAAAGTGAGGCAAACAAGGCCCCAAAATATGGAAGCCAAAAATTGTGTTTATCATATCTTCCAAAGGAAACACTTCAAAACAAGAGTGCCTAGTATTCTGAAAGGATAAAAAATAATCTAAAAATTAAAATAAAAAGAATGAATAATTAAGCTTGTGTAGAAGTAAACCAAGGAGATCTGAAAGAACAGTCTTCTCTTTATGGGCTGATGCACAGCAGTGATGACAGCCTCTGAAGAAATTGTTTCAAAGGGATTAAACAGACATATGTTGCTTTTAACATACAAAGAGAAATATGTTGCCACCAGAAGAAAGAAAAGACTTGCAAAAGGAGTCTTATTAAGAATGGCAGTGATTCTAGGGAAAGAATTTCCAGGATTTTTAAGTATTCTGGCATGCAAGTTACAACAAAATTGGGCAACAGTTGATCTGAACAAACACAAAAGTACACCTGCAAATTTTATGAGAACAGTACAAGCTATTGTTTCTAGTAATTTTGTTTTTGCTTTGATGGACTATAATTTCCCATCTGTGATAAATGAAGACTTAGAAAATGTTATAATAACCAGAACATCTAAGTTCAGAAGAACACACACCTCAAACTGAAATATATTAATCAAATATCAATATACATACCATTTTAACAATCAAAGCCTACTGAATGTTTGGAATTAAATTACAGCAAAGAAAGTTTTATCAGGAATATCGAAAGATCTTTTTAGAAGGTAAGACAAAATAACAGGTGTAGTTGTGTTATATAGATGTGAGAACAGGTATGAATGAGTGATTTGTGTTTTATTCATTAATTCATTATAGCAGTCATTAGTAAAACTTTTAATTTTAATATATAATTAATTTATCCTTGGTTAATTGATGTGATAAACTAGAATATATTAAGTTCTAAAGATTTAGTCAATAAGAGAGTGTTAGAAGAGGGCCTAGTAGCAGTGGAAGATTTAAGAGGTAGCAATAAAAATACACATAGAATAAAAATAGGCAAAATGATATACCTTGAGAATATACTTTTACATAATAATATCAAGAAACGGGAATAAAATAAATAAGAAATCACACATTTGTATCAAAGAGGTTAGTAAATGGCCGTTTGATGACTTCTACTATATACATGAGGAAAATAAAACTTTTCTGACAAGAATGAGTGGGAAAAAAGGGAGATGATATATAAGAAATTTTAAAACATTTTCTTATTGCTATTGGAGAAAGGGGAAGAAAATTCAAACTAGATAAAAAGTAAAACTAATTTGACAAAATGAAAGACCAATAAATACTAGGCACCATTCATTTCTATAGAACCAAGTATTCAGGGAAAAAAGGATCCATTTCCAACTTTATCTTCTGTTTGGCTAAGCTACAGATAAACTGATCGACTGAACTTATTTATGATTAGAGTTTTTCCAAGAAAGTAAATTTGTTGCTTTTAACATACAAAAAGAAATATTTCTCCACCAGAAGAAAGAAATCTCCTTTTATAAAAGAAAATCAGTTTTTGTGAACCTTGTGAGAGTGAGACACAAAAGTAAGAAGGGCAAAATGGATAAATGTGAAATGAAGATACGAGAAGGGATGATCTAAAAACCGGATTAACAGCCATTAAAATTGTGTGGAAAAACAAAATATTATTGTAAAAATATAATGAAGAGCAGAATTTCTTGAACATTCTCTTCAAATCAGTCCACATGTAATGGACTAGTCATAAATTTTAGGAATTGGCAAATTAGAGCTCATTTGCTAAAAATCTGGCTTCTTCCATTATATGTAAAGAATTTTGTTGTAGCAAATTCATGCCTATCCATTTGTCTATGGTAGCTTTTTGCTACTATTATAAAATTAAATAATTGAAACAAAAATTTTATGACCCCCAAAAGCCTCAAATATTTAATATCTGGAAATATATCAAATTTTCTGTTATTTTCTAAATTTAAAAAATGTAAATAGAAAATTTACAGATTAACCAGTTTAGATGTGTAAATAATTATTCAAGCCAGGTGTGGTGGCTCACGCCTGTAATCCCAGCATTCGGGAGGCTGCGACAGGAGGATTGTTGTGAGTTCGAGACCAGCCTGGGCTACAAAGTGAGCTCAAGGCCAGCCTGAACAGCATAGCCAGACCCTGTCTCAAAAAGACAAGGGTTGGGGATCTAGCTTAGTGGCCTAACCACCTGCCTAGCAAGTGTGAGGTCATGAGTTCAATCCCCGGTGCTCAAAAAAAAAAAAAATTATTATTCAGAAAATTTCTTATAAATCCATCACTCAACAAATATTTTTTTTAGTCCAGTTGAAATGTTAAGCACTTTTCCAAATACTGAATAGTTAACAGAAAACAATGTTATCATTTAGTAGAAATAATAAAATTTAGTAAATATAATAGATAAGCATAAATAAATGCTAAAAACAATTCAAAATTGGTGGTAGAGGAAAGTGACTGGTTAGTTTCATTAGACTGAATTTCAAAGGGATCTCCCTAGCATAGGAAATGAAAGTGAGGAGTACTCAGTTTGCTGATCATACACTGAAGGCAAGGACACAGGCTTGACAGATTCAAGAAACCGCAAGTAGGTCTGATTTCTGGAATTACTAGACAAGTGCAAGAGTGGATTTAGAGGAGTTTAGGCAGGTAGATTAAAGTCAAGTGGTGTAACAATTTGTAAATAAGGATAGCAGACTTTTATTTGAATTCAAATGGAAGGTCACTGAATTATTTAAGTAAGTGAAGTAGTCTGATGTAGTTTGAAATAATTTACATTGATGGATCTATTAAGCTATAGAAGGTTAGGTGGACCATAGATTGCAGGCATCACTAGTAGAACAAAGGAAAATATTTGAAAGGTATTACAATTTCTACGGCCAGAAATGAGTCCTGTGTAGATTTGGTGTTTGGTAGTAAAATGGAGAATACTGAATTTAAGGTCTGTTTTGCTTGTTTTTAAAACATGTAACAGGAGATGGTGATGGAATAATGTAAAGATGACAACTATAAATAAATAGTTTCTGGGGTTTTGAGAGATCAATTTAGTAAACGTGAGGGAAATTTAGTGTTCTCTTTTAACAAGGTTAAGACGGAGAAGCTAATTTTATATCAGTGAAGTCACATAATTTATTTGCCATTTACCTGCAACTCTGAAGAGATTTGCATTGAGATACTTTGAGATAGTTGTAGTGGAAGACACAGAAGTTCAGGAGATAATCTCATATTTACACTATGGTAGAAAATAAAAAGCCAAATGCAACAAGTAAGAGTCAAGGGACAGAACTCTACAAAAGATGGAGTTTGAATGCAAGGCAAATGATATTAAATGGTGAATTTTGTATGAATGAAGACGAGAGAATAAAGATTTTTTTCAGATAAAAAGATCAAATATTTCTAATATTCACAGTGGACTGAAAACAAAAACACAATTTTGAGTTTGAAAACAAAGAATTACTTGATTTTCATGGCGTCGAAAGAATGAAACGGTCATTAGAGTACATGGAGGTAATAACGTAAAGTGAGAAAATGAATATAATCTCTATAGTTAACATTGCCAAGAAAAGTTTAAAAAATGATATATATATAAAATTACATAGAAAGTGTTACATGGAAAGGAGGAATACTGAGAAAAATTAAAATATAAAATTCTGAAGTATATTGTATTTATATGGGAATGGCCCAGAAGAAAGTTATTAAAGTGTTTATAATGGGAATTATTGAAAGAGATTAATTCTGAAAGGAAGTAGTCTGGGCTCTGTAGCAGTAGAAGAGAAATTGTCTTAAAATTATAACTAGTATGACTTCCCCCACCAAAAAATGAAGAAAATAGAAATTCTGAGTGAGAATATTCGTAGGTAGATGCCTTTTTGCAGGTATATGAAATCTTTTCTGATTTATTTCTATGTTAACATAGTAAGTGACAGTGTATCAGCAGTTGAGATTTGGAGCTGGGATTAGCATCAGATCATCTTCTAGAATCCTGCACAATCATTCCTATTTTAGTGCTTTTTTTCTGTATCACAGATGCTTTAACCCCAGCAGATACATTTTCCCTGCTTCTTGCTATCATAGAGTCAATACAGTTTGCTGATGGGAAGTTCCCAGAGCTGGTGACCAGAACAGGCAGCAGGAAAAGAGTAATGGGATTGAAGGTCAAAATATTGACTTTAGTTCCATGTCAATTACATCAGAAAAGCCTGCTCTTTCAGGGGACTGACAGTTTCCTAATGTTATTGACTTCTAGAAAACACTACCCACCCTTTTCAACTACACTGAAATTTTCACCAATGTTGTAACCTAAGTTCCTATACAAAATCTTCCGCTTTAAGAATCTAGAATGGTAACTTCTGTTTGACCATTACCGCAATGCAGGAGGTCTGAAGAAGAGGAGCAAGTGTGAAATAATCATATTCGGAAGCTTAACATGAAATGCGTATAAAAGAAGACCTTTTTAATACTTGAAATGAGATAGGGTTGTAGAATTGCAGCTACTTAGCCCAGCTAATGTTTCATCTTCTGTAGTGTGTGGCTCATTAAGCAAATCCAGAAAATCATCCAAGTATCATGGGGCACTGTTTTAACAAATAGATGATTTAATATATGCTTGGACTTGGTAACAATTTTTTTGCAATCCAAATTTGAATGCTGACAATAGCATAACTTCTTTCTTAACTTTATAGACCATTGTTCTTTTTAAGCAAATTTATTTCTTAATAAACTGTTGAAAATGACATTCTTTTGTTATAACCTCCCCTCATTAAAGAGTTTGCTTTTTGTTTACATAGAAAAATATTGAATTTAGTCCTTATACAACAACTTAAATATTTTAAAGTATCTATTAAGAGGACTCTCCAATTTATATCTTTGTTGTAAAACATTCCCTATGACTTTCCCTGCGTACAGTGATATTTTGTCTACTATACTTTCTAATTTCCATCTTCTAGAATTGATCAGGTTTGATAATGTATCTCAAATTCAGCAGTTAGAATTACATGATTTCAGTATAGGAAGCCTAGAAAATAATGAGACAATTACTCCTCCTTCATGTAAGTTTGTATCAACCTTTATTACAAATTTAACATCACTGAGCAGTATTTCAGCATCCAGTCAATTAAAATATGTATTAGTATCACATGTGATGGTTTGGGTATCTTATGACTTCTTTATATTTACAAATTTATGTTTTTTCTT
>RJWT010056619.1:0-10003 GCA_004365215.1 Cuniculus paca
AGAGAGAGAGAGAGAGATTTTTAGGTTCAGACATAGGAGGAATGGATTTCAGCCCACTCCTGGTAACATCTGAACACCTGGCTGTGATGACAGTGAATAGCAGTGAGGTGCCCCACAGTGCTGAGTCCAAAGCCTGGTGCTCAACTAAGTCTGCACCATTCTTGGAATGGCACAGGCAGAAGACAGCACTGGCAGAACAAAGTGAAGTGCAACAACCTACAGTCCAAGTGTATCATCTCAAACTCATTATGTAAGACCACAGCAGAGCCCCCACCAGCCATTAGATTATTTTCTAGAAAGGAAGCTAGAGGTTGCAATTATATGATGTCTATAAATAAAAATAGTACACTGAGATACCGAAAATTGAAAACAAAATTTAAACCATATGGGAATCTAAAGAACAGGACTGTAATTCATACCTATAACTCAGCCTTGCAGTGGAACCCTGTTTGACAATAAGAGTTTCTAAAGCTACAGGGGACAGAAAAACAAAACAAGACTCAGAACATATTCTTTTTTACTGTCTGTTGTCTTTACTTCTGATTCTGTATACAGATTCAGACTGTGTCTACGTATATCCATATTTATTATACATGTGAGAATGTTCCAAATAATTCAGATCTTCCCTCATGGGAAGACACTCAGGCATCACTCAGGCTGTCCTAGGGTAAGTTCCTGTAATATTTGGAAATACCAAGATCATACTCTGACTTTTCACTTCACTGATAAAAATTCTCAAATCATGATTTCCACATGCAGTACTCATCCAAACATTCTCATGCATACAAATTTCCATTGACGTTTACATTGTATATCACAGGCACTATTTGCAAAACTAGCATGACTCCTTTGTTTAAAGCAACATGCTATGGGTGTGATCTGAGCTTATAAAAGAAATTTGTTATATTTTCTTTTTGGAGAAACTATGTCAAGCCTTAAATAGGGCTGTGGATCAGAGGTTTGAAAGAATTCAGCCCTGCAAAGGAGAAAGTTACACTCAGTAGGGTTGGAGATAAATGGTAATGTTTTAGGAATTTTATGAAAACCTCTCTCTTTTGTCTTCCTTATCTATTTTGCTACTGCAAGCTCTTCTTTCCTGACTGAAAGTAACCTTATTCTATTTTAAAAATATCATAATTCCCAAAAATGGTAAGGAGAATTCAACTAAAAAATAATAATCAAGGTCATTCATGGTCCATGTGCCCAGACTAAGCTGTATTTATGGAAGCTTTTTTTCCCCTTGGAGTCTAATGTGTAAATTAAGTTGCACCAAGGCAAGTCAAATTATTCCCTGGTCATTTGTAGAATGCAGTGTTTTATGTGGCTTTTTACCCTCTTATTCAATAAAACAATACGTACTTGTATAGCAGCCAGACGAAATGGTGATTCACATGCATCCTGGAGATGCCAAGTACTGTTCCTCCTTGAGGAAACACACTCACCATGTGTAATGACAACCCTTTGGATTTCCTGAAGTGATTCAACATCAAGTTGAATTCACCATTGACCTGAATATTCATCGATGTCAGCAATCACAAAATGGGATGCATGAGAGTACCATTTGTCTCTGTGTAATCCTCATTCATTTATTACAAGTTGAGAGATGCATCTTTGTTAGATTGAAATGGAATATTGTTGCTCAGGCAACCCAATTAAAGAACTTGGCTTGTTTGAGTATATATTGATCAAGGATTTGTGGAGTGGCTAGTTATGGCTTTGTGGTAGAGACTTCCTATTGATTCCTTCTCTTAAATTATGCAGGCTGGGGAGTGTACCTCAAAACCAGCCTTCAAGGGGGATGCAGTGCTGGAAACTTGTCAGACCACTTGTGAATCATTCGTTAACCCGGCTGAGAAGTCATTTTTTTCACCAACAGGCAACACAAGATGCAGAAACCCTTTGTCTCTCAAGAATTTACGTGGGCTGGCCTTGCTACTAGCAACTTGTGAAGCATGCGGAATCTTGGTCTCCCACCCCAAAGTCTCTGAATCAGAACCTGCATTTTATTTTATTTTTTTATTTTAACAAGATCTCTGATTGCTGTATGCACAGGATTTGCAGATATGAGCTTTAATCAGTTCAAATTGAAAGTCTCTTTCAAAACTCAAATTCCAACTTGATACCAAATTTATTCTTGTACTTTTCCCTTAGAAAAAAAATGAGTATTCTCTGTGTGACAATGAACATAGTTCCTTGCACTTACAACACTCTTCTGTAATAATTTTAATGATACACATGTAAGCATCCTTATGAATGCTCTAGGCATTGATTCTCAAAGTATTGTTCCCAGATCAGGGAGGCTGCTGAGACCTGTTAAAAATGCAAACTCAGAGCGCCAACCAGACTTACAGTATCAGAAACCCTGGGGGAGCAGGGTCTGTGGCCTTACAAGCCTTGTAGGTGATTCTGATGAAGGCTCAAGTTAGAGAGCTGCTGCTGAGGAACTATTCAAAATCATTAAGGTCATTAGCTGGGACTTGAGCTCCAAGGCGTAGAAAACATCACAATCAAAGGGGAAATTACTCTGATAACTTTCAAAATTCTCAAAGAAGAGGTGTTAAGGCCTATCTCACAAGCACCTTTTAATGAACTGGTTTATATTGTCTATCTAGTGTAAGGTAAATTGCTATTTTTATGACTCCTGGCAAATTATCAAAATTAAACAGTAGGCTGTTTAATTTTAAAACACTATCTTTCTTGTATAGGCTCTGTAAATGACTTTTCCATTAATAGTTGTAGAGAGGGGAATGAAACAGTTTCACCAGCCAATTTGGAAATGTATCTCACTCTGCTTGGGTGAGAAGATGAATTGCACCCCACTTCCCTATCATGTCTGTTAGGAAGAAGACGATTCTTCTTCTCAATAGTCTGTTGGGCAAATAACCTATACCTATGTCCCCTATGAGGAAATGACTCCTCTGTGAGAATAATGTAGGCCTGTGGCCCAGAATGATCATGTTTCCAACTATGGAGAGATCTTTACTGAAAGTGAAGCTAACTTCTAGAAAAAAGAGAGAAAGCGCCCTGAAAATATTCCCTGAACCCCTACAACCAGCTCTGTGTGAAGTCAAATTAATCCCATGACTTCCCAGTTATGTAACCCAAGAAATTCCCTTTTGCCTTGTGTTTGTTTGAGTTAGGTTTCTGTCTCTAAAGACCAAAGGACCTGACTAATACAATCTCCAAATAATTTACACCTGTGTGTGAATCCCACATGTTCAATAAACACCTTCAAGGGAGGCATAAATAAGAGAGCATGCTAGACTGCTAGTCAAAAAATTAGACACAAGGTTTCAGCACTGTCTGTTGAACAAAGCATAGGCAAATTATGTAACTCTGTGAGCTTCCTTATTTAAATGTAACAGAAGAGATTGGCCTAGATATAGTCAATTAAAAAAAAACATTTTAGAACTGGTGCAAGTCTCAGAAATCAGTTCTTTTATACCTTTACCTTAGAAAAGTAGAAAAACACAGCCCAGAAAGGGTGTCACTTGGTCAGTGGCTTAGAGCTTGTTAGCAGTTGAGTGGGCGCAGCCTGTGGCTATTCACTTGTCCACTTTGCACGTGGCCTTTTCACAAGGCCACTCGACTATACTTTCTGAAGGTGCATTCCAATTATCATTGTCATCTTCTTATGCTACATCTACTAAAACATACAAGGTTAGTTTTGGTTGCAAATAACTGATTTTTAATTAAGAGATTTATTGCTCACGTATCAAGAAATCCAGAAAAAGGTTGATTCTTTTGGTGGGTCCAGAGAGCAATAGCATCATTAAAAACTCATGTTCTTCCCATTGTTCTGCTCTGCCATCCTCAGCGTGTGCACTTGGGTACCCAATTTCACTTGCATGCAGTCATAAGAGAGTAACAGCAACCCACATAAGTCCAAAAGACTGAAAGAAGCATCTCTTTCTCCTCATCTCTTTCTTATCATCTCTTTCTTGTCATTTACTTATATGGAAGGATTCTGGAGAAGAAGAAGGGCACTAAAGAAAAAAAAAAAGAAACTAAGGAATAGTAACTAAGGGACAGACTTTAATAATGATGCACAGATTTTGATTAATTAATTGAAACAAATACACTATTAATAACAAAACATGCTATCAATAACAGAGTCTGGTTACGGGGCATATGGGAGTGACTTGTTCTGCCTTTGCAACTTTTTGGTAGGTCTAAATTCATTCTAAAATTAAAAGCGTGTTTCAAGAACTGAAAAGTGGCTTTTTCTTGAGCCCAAGTTTGTCTCCATTTTCACATTGAAATATAACTTTGTTCAGAAATTGTTGCTGTTAAATGTACTACTAGATACCTGTACCCATGCAGACAATATGGCTGAGTTTAAATGTAGATATTTTCTGTTTTAGTAGACACATATGCTCATTGAATACTTCCAATGAAATTGAGCTATTTCAAGATGTACTTGTATGCAATTGCTTATAGAATATACCTTTTTAATGTTCTAAGTGATAACTGCATGCTGGCCTTTCCCAGCTCAAAACCACAGGCATGTGAACTACTATTAACCTCCTCATTGCCCTCGAGGACTTTGCAGATTAAAGATTAACTGTAGACAACCAAGCTACTGGTGGAACCAGCAAGAACATGAAAGATGCTATAAGGACAATCTTCCATTCCTCACCACCAGCCACACCCGCTTTTCTCAGTCATGTGCGTGTGCAATCTCCACAGAATGCCAAGAGCGCACTGCAGAAACTCTTCCATCTGTGTGCCCAGAATGAGCAGCAAGAATCCTTGCAACAAAAAAGGAACACACAACACTAAAAATTCTAGTACCAATTCAGACAGTAAGATAAGAGCTGTTTTTAAAATCTCAGTGTTTAAATGTCTAATTAATATACAGACATCTTGATATTCTCTAGCACTTTCCATGGGAAATGCCTTAAGAAGAATGTAGATATGGGTGTTCTGGGTTATTTGGAGAATTGTCAACTAGTTTCTTTTTCTCTTTTTTTCTCCCTTAGGATTTTAAGGACATTTAGATAAAGTCTTGCAACACTTTGAAGATGAAAGTTTGAATATTTTTTCTTTGAAAGAGACCATTATGAAAAGGAAGTTATACGAGGTATTTTTGTCAGCCTAATTAACTGTAGATCCTGAGCTCTTCCTGAATCAAGGGTCACCAGTCTCAAAACATTTGGTACTTAGTATGGGGTATGTAGAAAAACAGCAATATCTGAGTAGAAAACAAGAGATGACTAAGACTTTCTTTAAAGTCTGGGAATATAGTATGTGCTTCATGTGAGTAAGGCCATGCATGGGTGTAAAACCCAGCACAAGTATATTCATACATTCATACATACATACTTACATGCATACATACATCAATTCAGTAAGGGGAATCAGTGGATTTTAATGGTGTCTTTGTCCTCATAGGACACCAATACAGAGGCATTAGAAATGTCCTTAAGTCAAGGATTCCAACAGAAAATATAACTAGTTAGAAATCAAACACTAGACCTAATTCTCTGGAAAAGCAAACACAAATATAGCCCATCAGAAAGAAACTCCTTATATTATGAACTACCATTTCAAGAATTACTAATTTATATTAGGGAAAAATACTTGAATGAAAACCCTTTTAAATGGTTATCTAATCAGTGTGCTAAATGTTAGGGACTCATCTATTAAGATTTAATCACACATGAAAGTGCTAATCCTTGAAATAATGATGAAAATAAAAGAGAAGATATATCTAAGTTTTTAGAAATCACAAATTCTATACAACTTCAAAAGAGCATCAATTCTAGAAAAGAGGTAAAACAACTATACAAGTTAAAACCCAGGAAATAAATCAATTTAGACACCTTGAACAGAGCAGATAATAAGGGAGGGGTGAACTTCACACAGGCACATTTAACCCAGGAGGGTATTGATTTAAGTGGCACTTGAAGCTTATGGATGCAATCGAGAGAACAGCAGAAGAATGGAATGCTTAGTTCAAGACTAAATTGTGACTGAAATGGTCTCAAGAAGGCCTTTTGTCAGTAGCATAGCTGTTGAATGATTATGTTCTGGGTGATTATAATGTTCTCAAAAGGCAAGCTGGCATTCTGGTTGGTGTATGGATTTATCAGGGATGTACCACGTTACAGGTAGAATCTATCTAAACCAGATCTTTTAGTCCCAAATATTTATTATTTTTTCTTTGACTCTACAATGATACTGATAGTGAACATGGTTCACTAGAAGTCAGGAGTTGAGCCAAGCATGGTGGTGTATGCTTGTAAACCCAGCACTCAGGAAGCTGAGGCAGGAGGATCATTGCAAGTTCGAGGCCAGCTGGGCTACAAAGTGAACTCAAAGCCAGCCTGAACGACATAGTGAGACTCTGCCTAAAAAAGACCAAAAATAAATAAATAAACAAATAAATAAATCAGGGGTTAAATGTATTAGAACAATTCTGGCCTATTTGAGGGAATGTCAACTTTTCTGGTTAATTAGCACAAAATGAACATCAGTCCTTCATCCAATTTTCAAAAAAAATTTATTAAAAGAAATGATCATCACAAATTAAAATAAATAATAACTAAAACATAAAATGGCAAATTAAATTTGCAAAATTTTCCCCCAAGATACTGTATTTATTGAAGCCCACACACACTAACAAAACTGGAAGCTATAGAATTACTAGGATCAGAAAAATGACTGATAAATCAAACTTTATAAATATTTGCCCAGAGAAGAAAGCACTGATTCCAGTGAAAATTTTAAAAAATAATCAAACAAAAAACTGGAAGTGGCTAAAATGATAAAGAAATTAATTAAGATTTAAAGAATTTGCTTGAAAAAAATTTTTTACAATAATGAATGGATGTTGCTACCATTTTCACTTAAAAGATTATTTTCATAATCTCAGCCTCAAAACATTTTCAGGGTGAAAGAAGTGAGTATTAGGTATCAAATATATTCTGAGCCCTGCTCAATCTGTTATGTAGAAATCAATTTATGTAATTTCACTGTTTAACTTTTGCATATACGCTTCTCTCTGCATGGAATTCCCTTGTTTCCTGTTCTACGGGAACTCAAGATTTGTCCTACAAGATTCAATTTACAAACATCACCTGTGGATTGGTCCCTCCTGATCTTCAGGCAGAGGTAGGTACTTTGTGTTCTTTTAATATTTTTTATGAATATTCTATTATATGGCCATAACTTCATCAAGACTGTCTTATATACTAGTTGCCACATTTCTTTAGAGCATGGTTCATGTTTGGGCTGATGGTTATGAAATCCCTGGCACATATATTATTACTGAGTAGCTGAATGAATATATAAGGGAGGTCTCTATGCTACTTACTCATTTAATCTTCCTGTTCTTTATTTGTGAACAAAAACACCAATTATGCCATACAATCTTAATGATGTGTTGAAGAGAAAGTTCTTTGCTGTAAATTCAGATCAGTCCTAAACATATATTTTGTGATGTCTCTCAGCAACAATTTCCTCCTTTCCATCATCCTCCATTTGTTTTTCCTTTAAAAGCAGTGCATTTAAAGGAATCACCTGAAACTGAGATGGCCTTCTCCAAGGGTGTTGAGATCCCTTCTCCACGGGTGTTGGTGCGGGCAATTGAGAGTGTGGGAGCAGTTTCTGGGAGGTCCCGAGGTTAGGTCAGCCAAGGGCCTTTTCTTTCCATTCATCCTCAATTTGACTCTGGATTCAGCTGAATATAGTTAAGGGATTAATTGCCATGATTTTGTTCCCTAAATTAAGTCATTGTGGTAAGAACTAAGCATAGCAATATGGGCAAACCACAGAGAAATAAATTACTTTGTAAGTTTCAAAAGATTGTCACCAAATTACTGCTCTGTGCAAATGATGTTGGGGAGAAAAAGTTTGTTTGAGAAACGTTTTCTTTGTGACTGTAGTAAGGTATGTGTACCCCAGCTGAGATATGAGTCACATCCCCTGTGATAGGAAACTGTGGCTAGTTTTTGTGGGTTTGGGGTTTGTATTAAATTTTCAGTACTCCATGTTTCCTATGACTGATGAGTGGATCATCACCTGACTCATAGGCTTTTTCATGATGGGTCACCAAAGTGTAGCTTTTAAGATCCAGTAAGATGGCACCCAGCTGCCCCAATTTTTAATATGGTGAGAAAAACACCAGAAATATGTAATCAGTGTTTTGAGGTGGACTTTTTTGAGGTCACCTCTTCCTTGGCTTTTGCAAAATTATAATTAAACTGGTCTAGACTAATTTGTCACTCTTATTTTAAAAGACCTACAATGTCCTCTTTTTGGTTTAAGTAGATGCACAATAAACATTTGTCTTCTTCAGATTAAAGACAAGCCACTGACCTTGACTTCAGCATTCCTGAAAGTGATTTATTCAATAAATATTTATTAGATAGGTACCTTGTGCTTCACTGCCTGAAACAGTGAACTTACTTAGCAACTTCAGCGAGATGAAGCTAATGGTATGGGGATTTTTAGGGAAAACATAAGGGCAGAGATGAAAAGGAAAGCCCTGAGTTGAACCTTAAAGAGCCTTTGTGCCTAGCTAAGGAGTCTGACTTTTGTCCTAAACATCAGAAGCCCTGAAGACTTTCTGCAGAGTTGTGCCACAAAAACACTAGAGATGGACAGAGTAAGATGTAGGCAGGCAGATCAAGTAGCAGCCTGTGGTCATCACCCAGGGGGAAAATAGGCCAGAGTCTGAGCGAAGGCAAGATCAGTGTGAATGAGTACACAACTGAGAGGATCTGGCGATTAATTCTGGGCTCTATTTTAAACTCTTGATAAGTAGATGCTTAATGTTGGCACTAGATCCTTTATTCCTCCTACTTTTACTAAGCAGGGATTTTAGTAAATAATTGCTAAATTCCCTATTTTTTCTTTTCTTCCTGTTTAACATCCCTCTTACTCCTCCTTCTCTTCCTCCTTCTCCTGACTCACAGATTGTTTTTAATTCATCTTATAACCAATTACTGCAGCATAGCTTAAAACATGTATCAGATTTTTTTTCCCCTGAAATCTCTAATGACTTCTGATTTAGTGATTTAGAGTGAAAACTGAATATTTATGGTAGCCTGTGGCCCACCATGATCTGGCCCACAAATCCTCTCTAACTTTGCCTCCTTCTGCTCATAGCTGTAGCCATCTGCTCTCCTGACTACTCCTCAAACACTACTAGGCATTTCTGGCCCCATCATGCTCCCTCCCTGGAATTCATCTTCCTCAGACACTCACATTCATTCATTCATTCATTACCACTTTCAAATCTCTTCTTAAAGTCACTTGACAAGCTATTTAAAATTTTTTAAAAGTTAATACTCCCCATTCTCCTCACTCTACTTTCCCTATCAATCTTACCACCTTCTTATGTTATTTCTTGTGTTCACTATCTGCCCAACTAAAATGCAAGATCCATGGGGGTGGGTGGGCGGGGGTGTCTGTTTTAGGCATTGCCATATCCCAGTGGCTGGAATAGTACACTTCTGGAAATGTTTACTGAGTGAATGTGTGCATTGTTTGCGTAGGGATTGAAAGACAGGATGATGTCCCCTTTTCAGGTCTGATTACCTGAAATGACAGTGTTCCACTCCCTGATACAGGAAAACACAGAATGAAGTTTCTTTGAGAGAAAACTTTATATATTTAGTTTTAGGTGCTGTGAGATAGCTATGTGGAAAGCCCAGTAGGAAGTCAGGTAGACCTAGATGTAGTGGACAAATGGGATATGATGTAGTGCCAAACACCGACAGTAAAGTCAGGTCTTAACCCACTTTAAGTGAATTGAACATTACTGAACTGAGTTAATATGAATGAGAAAGCTAACAGTTTTTGCCTCCCAATCTGGCATGCCAACCAAGCGTGGGAAGAGAGCTATTAACACGTTCCTGAGTCTGCTAAGTTTTGAACTGCTTGACTCAAAGGCGAGCACTAAACACCTGGTAGTAGTTCTAATGGTTTGTCAACAAAGCCAGAACTGTTAGTTTTCTAAGGTGATAACTGTTTCTAGTTGTCTGAAGACTTGGTT
>RJWT010056620.1:0-10007 GCA_004365215.1 Cuniculus paca
TATCTCTGCATATGTACATGTGTGTGTGTGTATGTGTGTATGTGTGTGTTTATATTTATGGACTCCTATTTTATATTTTCACTCTTCAGGACCTAGAATCAGTCATTTCTCAAAAAAACCTCAAGTCTCCTTATTGGACAATGGCAGTGAAATACTTGGTAGATCAAATTTTTAAATTTCTTATAAGATTTAATGTATTCTATGTACACTTTTGTGGGTTTTGATAAGAGAATAGTTATATATATAGCACAATGTTAAGGATATTATGAGGAAACAAAACAGTCACCACATTGAAGTGTCTGATGCAGTCTCTTTTAAGTCAGTTACCTTCTACCAACCACTGTCAGACACTGATTTGTTTCTGGCCCCATGTTTTGGTCTTTTTTCAGAATGTCCCTTAAGTAACTCATGAATTACAACTCCTTCACATTTCTCTAATTTTCCCTATCAAAATACATTTAAAATGTATCTATGTTACTGTAAAAATCAATAGTTTATTGAATTTAACTGCTGAGTAGTATTTAACTTTATATATGCAAACACATTATTTAAAAATCTTTATTTGTTGAATAGTTGCTTGCATTTTGGAGCAATTATGAAGAAAGTTGCTGTATACATTACCATCCAGGTTTTTGTAGGGATATATGTTTTCATTTGGCTTCAGTGCATATCTAGAAATACAACTCTTGGGTCATACATTTGATATGCACATGTTTATAAGCAGCTACTAAATTGTTTTCCAAAAGAAAAGAGTAGTAATGCATGATCAAAAGCAATTCTGAGGATTATTGCTCAAGCAATTGGTTTATGTAAGTTAATTTTTATGTCATTTTGACTGAGTTATGAGATTCCCAGACAGCTTATTAAATAATATTTCTGTGCCTGTCTGGGTGTTTCCAGAAGAGATTTACACTTGAGTTGGTGAATTCAATAGAGCAGTAGAATTCCTCTGTGAAGGTAAGCTTCCAATCCATGAGGGTTTGAATGCTACAAAGCAGCAGAGTCAAGGTCCCTAGTTAACTTTTTGAACTGGGACATTGATCTTTTCTTGTCTGTGGCTCCTGGTTCTCAGACCTTCAGACCCAGACTGATGTCTAAACCGTTGGCTAAATACTGTCAGGCTTTCCAAATATACCACTGATTTCCTGGGCCTCAAGAAAACACAGGTAACACAGGAAATTTCTCAGGCTACATAATCAAAAGAACCTATACCTTCTAGTGAATCTTTCATTCACCTTTCTCTCAACCGTCTATATATCCCATTGGTTCTGTTTCTTTTAAGAAACTGACTGTCATGGCTATTTTTCTCTCATTGAGACAAAAATAGCTGACACTCAAAATGAGTAAGGAAAAGTTTATTTAGGTTACAGTTTTTGGAGGTTTCAGTCCATACTTAGCTGGTTCCAAGGCAGGGTGGCATGGCTAAGGGGCAATCATTCATGGCAGCCTCAAGCAACAAGAGTGAAAAGGGCAAAAAAGGAAAAGCACACCACTTTCCCTTGCTTATATTGTATACTGGCTACCTGCCCTTGGGCAGGTGCAGCACTCAGCACCAATCCCAACAACAAACCAATCACAAACGTCAGACTCAGCTGCCTCCATGACTGCATAAGTCTTGGGGAGGCCATCCAAACACAAACCATAACACTGACTAATACAGATTTTAGCCCCAGGAGTGATTCTAGAGGAATAGAATTGTAGAGAAGAGTCTTTTAAATTATTTCTATAGTTCTTTACTCAGCAATTCATTTTGACTAAAGTTAAAGGAAGTGATTACTAGGGGATTGAGAAATGTGCTGGGATGGGGGACAGAGGGCAAATGCGGAAGAAGTGTTGAAGGATATGACCAAAGTGTGCAGTGTCCATTTATGGTGAGATCACACTGCATCCCTTTAAAATGTAGTATTGATATATATTAAAAATCTAAAAGTAAGTACATGACCCAGTCACTCTATTTACAGCAGGAAAGAGACCATGATAAGTATGGCATGATCCTGAATAGAGATATATGAATAACACCATCAAATACTCCTAATCAATTGCCTGTAGGAAGCAAAGAATCAGATGACTGGGTATATGACATAGACTGAGGAAATCAACAAATGTACTAAGTTTGACTGATAGTGTCTAAAGTCCCTGGACAAACTAGTTAAAAAAAAAGATGAAGGAAGAGCATTATCTCGGGAAGAGAGCTATCTATGTACTAAAGGAGACTATGATCTTCTATATTTGCAGACATAAGATTGCTAAAAATCAAATGCATATTCCCCTCTTGGGATGAGTTAAATTATGAAAACTACATTCCCTTGCCCCAATTACATTCCACTGTGGGTGGCCAACGGTTGCGCCAGTTGGTAACCGTTCATTATCAAAATGTTACCTCACCTGAGGTACAGGACTAGAAATAGATGCAAGTTTCTAAGGCAAGTAGGTACACTAAGATAAAATGAATGCACTTCCTCTATATTTCAGCTAGTCTTGGAATTTTTTCTGCCACCCCATCTTCATATATGAATTATTAGGAGAAGTATTAGAAACATAAAATTGAAATTAAACTCAGAGTTAAAGGAAATCAGAGTCAGGCACAAGAGTCCTCAGAGAAAGAGAACAAAGGCAAGAAATGCAAAGAGTAAGATGGACAAAGACTAGGAGTGACAAAAAGGCAAAGAAAAAAACAGAAAACACTGGAAAGCCCAGATGGCCATGAATAACAATTAAAGTCCATCTGCCTGGACTTTACATCTTGGTGATAGTGATGGGTTAGAGTATATAAGAAGACTCACTGCCAAGAAAGCTATATTGCAATATGAGATTTCTTTGAGGGTTAATATCCAAACAAAATTATAACATGTGTTAAATTATTAACATGCCATGGTCCAATGCTGGACACATTAATTTCTTGAAGGACAAAATCAGTTGTAAATACTAGAAGACAATATAGCCCATCTAGGAATCTCTTCAAGTCACCCAGCCTCTCAGAATCAATTTTATTTGTTCTTCTTAACTTCCTGCATGAAGGCTTATGAATAAGAACTGTGTTATATTCTCTTTCCCTTAGGTCCCGTTCTTTCCTAAGCTGAGAAAATAACTCTGCTATTCAAGTTCAAAGTAGGGAAAGATGAGACTAACCTCATATAGACATAGAAGTCCTATGAAGAAAAAAGTGCAGAGAGTGCACCTGTTAATTTCAGTTTTCAAGTAGACTAGTTTGAGACTCCTGGACTGGTGCTTGAATTATGGAGTATCTTTATTCACCAGGGGATCAATCAACTAAAATTTATAACTGACTGTGCCATTGAGAAGTGTGAACCAGTTAGAGAAAAAAGTGAGCCACTAAGGGCATGTTTTTGGCAAGTATATCTCTCACTAGAACACTCCCTTTATACAGTGCTTCCCAGCTGCCATGAAGTTGGCAGCCTTGCTCTTACCAGGCCCTTCCTCCATGATGTTCCTGCATTGGAGTCAATTGATCATGCTCGTAATCCACAAAAACAAGGATCCACATAAACCATTTCTTCCTTTAAATTGTATATGAAGGTATTTTGTTCCAGCAATAAGAAAATGAACTAATACAGAAAATTGATACCACAGAAGTGGGGTCCTTACTTTAACTATACCTGATCATATGGTTTAGAAATATTCGGAACTTATTTTCAAGAGTTAGGAGCAGTTTGAAGGTACAAGCTAGAGGAAGTCTTGAAGGCTGTAAGCAGAACCTGATGGCTAATCAAGGTCAAAGCTCATAAAATCAAAATGCTGATAGGAATGGACAGAGTAAAGCCCAGGCTCATGGGGTTACGGACAGAAATGGTGAGTATACTGGGAACTGGATTAGGGGCCATGTATATTATACTTTGGCAAAAGTTTTTGTAAAAATCTACATTTTGTCAACATCCTGAGAATTTGTATGAAGCTGAATTGAAAGGTAGCAGAGTAAATGATCTGTTGGGAAAATTTCAAGACAGCTCAAAAATTTAGGATAAGACATGGATACTATTAATTATTTATAACCAGGTTTATAGTGAAAATCAGGAGCAAAAAGCAGAGCAAAAATTTGAGAACTTAAGTTTTGGTCAAAAAATAACTGCATGTAAAGTTGAGACAAAAGGGGGTGTGGTTGCTAAAGAGAAGAGTGCTGTTAAAAAGAAACCAAATATATCTAATCAGGATAAGAAGAAAGGTGCCTTGATGACATCTCAGGTTCAGCAAGATCTCACACATTGCAAGCTAAACATTCAAAAAGTATGAACCTCTTTTTGAGGTTTAGATCTAGAATGTTCTTCAAATTTCATGTGTTCAGAGTGGGGCTTTTGGAAGGTGACTGAATCATGGGAACACCATACTCATCCATGAATTGAACCTGTTTTGGGTTCATAGCTAAATGCACTGTTAGGAGATTGGGCCTAATTAGAAGAGGTATGTCACAGGAGAAATACCTTTGAAGAGTATGTTTCTTCTTGCTTCCTTTTGCTCTGTTTCCTGGCTGCCATGAATTGAATAGCTTTCCTCTGCTCTGCCCATCCACTGTATTTCTACCTTGATGTCAGCTGTCCATTGACTAAACTGCCTGAAACTTTGAGCCAAATTAAACGTTTTCTTTAATTTGTGGATGTCAGTATTATGTCCACCAATGGGAAAACTGACTAATACAGAAAAGGGGTATTGTGATCAGAACTGTGACTATGCTTGGTCATGTTTTAGAAACCTTTGAAACACTTTTATTAAAGAAATTTGGAAAGCTTCGAAGGTGTGGTCACGTGCAGCCCTCAGTGAAGGAAACAGAACTTAGTGAGTGATTCTGGGCAGAGCTCAGACAACCAGAATGCTTATAAGAGTGAGAACAGGAAAGGCTATGTTCAGAAGGCTTCAGTTGCGAACAAAAGCTCCATATGAAGTGCAATTGGATGCCCTGTGTGTTACACTTTGGCAGGAAATTTGTCTCATTTTATCCATGTCCTGAAACTTCAAAGGAAACTGAGATTCAGAAGCATAAACTAATTAATCTGGGGAAGGAAAATTAAAGACAGCCAACATTTAGGCTGTGTTGTGGCTACTGCTTATTGCTTTTATCCAGATTTATAATGATAATCGGGGAAACAGGCACAGCAAAATCCTCAAATTCTGGCCCAAAGGCTTCATATGTACAGTTGAGGCAAAAATAGGTATGTTCGCTGAACAGATTTGAACTGCTAAAAGGAAGCCATGTACTTTACATGCAGACAGTAAGAAAGATACCTTGAGGCATCTGAGGAGAGGGTCAGAAATCTCCCATCACAGGCTCAAGGGTGTTAAAGGGTAAACTCCTTTGACAGACTTGATTTTCAGAAGAGAGCCCCAGGGAATTCTGCCTACTCAAGGCCATTGAGGGAAGTGTTTCCCTGAGTTTTGCTTTCTATGCACTCAAAAGCCAAACTCCAAAGGAGTCAGGTTATTACATGAGCTGGTAGAACACCTTGGCATCTTCCACATGCTGCTGGTTTTTTGAGCATTCAGAATGCAAGACTTGTGTTGTCATGGAAGCTTTCACTCAGATTTAAAGTTATCCAAACAATGTGCGCCTGAAAGGTATTGCATGAAGTTCTGCGAATGAAACCAGTAGTTCATTGGAGACCTCATGAAATTTAAGATGCTAGGAATGTGGATTATCTGTTAAAGAAAATCATAGGCAGTGAGTGAAGCTAGTCCAAGAAAGCAGACATGCAGGGGGATCCAAGAAAGATGGCATGCAGGGGGTTTCCAAGCCCTTCAGAGTTTGCATCTGGCTTTAGCCCTGGACATGAAGCTATAGGGTATAATGTGAGCCCTACTAGTTTTTAGTCGTGCTTTAGTATGGTTCTCTATTCACCGATTTTTCTCTTTTGAGATGGAAGTGTTTCCTCTCTACCAATGTATGTTAAAGATGTTTAGCTTTCTTTTGCATTTTTTGTCACATTGTCAGGTTCATTATTAACATCATCATCTTTTTTCTATTTTTTTATTTTAAAAACAGAAAAAAAAGATTGAAATGATACAAAATTTCAAGAAAATAGGAAATTAACACTAGTCAATGTATTGTATCTCATCTTAGAAGTAGTTGTTCAGGTTACAAAATTTAGGCATGAAAAACATGATCAAGCAATGAAAGCAGAAATCATTCTTTTTGATGAACTTACAGACATTAGTAGTATAGTTACCTATCATGTATATATATACATACACACACATATATATATATCTTTTGCATTTTTAAAGAACTCTCAGCTAAGAGACTGCCTTGAGTCTCAGACAAGAATTTGTACCTGGAGTTTTCAGCAATGCAGGAACTGTTAGGACTTTGGTGACTCTTAGAGATGGATGAAATACATTTTGGGGTTTTTTTAGAAAAGCATTTGTTTCTTAATTAATTTTATCAGTACAGTTTTGACATACCTAGTAATCACATTCATTGTACAGAATTTATACCTGTATGTAATACATCTTCATTTTTTTTTCCTTTCTCCTCCCTTCCCTTCAATTCTTTTTCTGCGTAATGAGGTACACATACATCTCTTGGGGGAATGGATTGAATGATTTAGATCTTGAATTTTCTTCAAAGTCTCAAGCGTTCATAGATGAAGTGAATACTTTTTGATAGTAGTCAGAGATCAGGCTTTAGAAAGGTGATTAGGTCATGGAGGCAATTGATAATGAGTGGATTATTCCACTGAAGAGTTCAGAGCTTAAGCATGCTTTTAGGAGGGTGAGTCTAATTGGAAGACCTATCTCATTGGAAGTGTGCCTTTGGAGGGCATATCTTGCTCCTTGAGTCCCCTCTTCTCTGCTTTTTGGCTTCTATGAAATAAACAGCTTTCTCCCACCATGCCCTTCCATCATAATGTCTCTGACTTGGAGCCATTTGACTATGGATTGAATCCCCTGAAATCATAAGCCAAATCAAACCTCTCCTTCTTTAAGTGATTGTTAGGTATTGTACCCATTAATAAAATGACTCACTAATACACATTTTATTTGAGAAGAGAATCCCTGAGACCCCTGCTTTAGAAGGACTTCCTAAAGAATTGTTTCTCTGAGATTCATTTTACTATGCACAGCTGTTCAGGCACTCAGAAGCCACTGCAACCAAGGATGCTACTTGAACAAGCAGTAGGCACTAGGGTTGTCAATATGATGCTGGTTTATCAGGGATGCAGAATTAAACAGTTGTGCGATAATGGTGGCCTTTGCTCCAATTTCAACATGCCTCGGAGGCCAGGAAATATGCCCCTAGGTTGTGGTTCTGTGAAGCTGTGTAAATAAAAGACAATGGCATAATGCAAACTACAGGAAGTTGAAAATGGCAGGAATGTGGAATTTTTGCTGAAGAAAACTATTGACAATGAGTGGAGCCATCCCAAAAGAGAGACCGTGTGGGCTGCAAATAGCAAGAGAATGGCTACCTGAGTCGCCTTAAGCCCCATTTTTATTATCGCATACCCTTGATGCTGGACATGGAGATACAGGACTTGATATTTGCGCTGCTGGGTTTCTGTATTAGTTGTCCATTTTTCTTTTTTTTTTTAGTTAAGTTTATTGGTACGTTTTAAATAAACATAATAATAACATTTATCACATGGAATTTGTACTTCTACATAATACATCTTTCTTCTTCTTTTTTACCCCTTTCCTTCTCCTCCCTCTAACCACTCCTCCTCTCCTTATTAACAAAAGCTTTGTTTCCATTTTTTCTGCTCTTCTCTTTTTTCCCTTTTCTCTTTCTTCTTTTCTCTCTGCCCTCTCCCTAGTTCCCCTTCCAATTTAAACATTTCCAAAAGTGTAAACAAGGACCAAACTATAAAATAATTGTCCATTTTTCTTATTCCCCTATTTCTCCCTTATAAAATATTAAAGTTTACCCTGCACCATTCTATCTTAGGAATATGCAACTCATTTTTTATTTTACACAGGTTCACAGCTAAGAGTTTGCATCTAGTCTCAGGGAATAAACTGGACAGGGACTTTTGAGGAATGCTGGAAGTGCTAAGAATTTGGGGAAGTTATTACAGAGTTTTTGGCTGTACATAATACATATAGTTACAACATGTTTGGTGGAATTATGACATTATTATTTTGTTTATTTGGAGATTGGGTATAGTTTAAGAGTATGTAACTAGGAATCAAATTGATAAGTGGTGGATTTATACCAGTGGATCTTGATTATAAATGAGTGGAATAAGATTCTTGGGGAGATGATTAGATCATGGAAGTGCTGTATTCATCAGTGGATTAAACCACTGATGTATACTGCTAAATGTACTTTCAGGAAGGAAGGACAAATTGAAAATGGTGAAAAACTGGGGGTGTGCATTTGAAGAGTGCAGTTCTCATTGGCACACTTCTGTGCTTTGCTTCCAGGCCACCATGAAGTGAAGAGCTTTCTACAATAATGCCTTCCTCTGATTTTTCTGCCTCAGAACTAGCCAACTATCACCTGAAACCTCTGAAACCATAAGTCAAGTAAACTACACAATTCTTTAAATTATGTGCATCAGTCACTCTGTACCAGAAGTGAATGGTGAGGCTGACTAATACAATGCTATTTGTTTCAAATGATTGAGAAGTTATAAGTAAATACAAATGAAAGAGAAAATATTGCCAATAGTAAGATGTCTTGGTTACTTTTCTTCATTGCTGAGACAAACAGAGGAAAAAAAAAAGAAAAGGCAAAAACAAACCTCTTCTCCTCCCTTTTGTTGTATGTAGGGCCACCTGCATTCCAGGGCAGGTGTAGCACTCACAAAATCTCCTTGCCCTCTTTTGCACAGCGTGAGGATTATTTACAAAGTAAGAACCCTGGCTCTCTGCTGAGTCTTTCAGTTGAACCTCTAAACTTGTACAAGTTGACACAATGTATCAACCACAACAATCCACCCCTTGTCAACTTGGCAACCAGACATATTTCTTTAAATCAGCCTCTGAATACAAAGGCAGGCTTATTCTTACCCTTTTGCAACTTGAACATTATAACACAGCTTAACAATCTTTCAGAACCAGCAGTAAGTCTGTCAACATTATATTACATTAGAAATATAACATTTTGTCCTTGAACCCCCAAAAACTCATGCACATTCCTTTATGCAAAAGATATTTAGTCCATCTGCAAGAGTTGCCAAAATCCTAACAGTTTCAACATTGCTGAAAAGTTTAAGTCCCAAGTCTCCTCCAACACAGAAGGCAAACTTTTAGCTGCATACCCCTGTACAAATGAAAACAAAGTTAAACACTTCCAACATGCAGTGGCATAAAATAAACATTTTCATTTCAAAAGTTACAAACAGGAGGGTACAAAGCATTGGGACAAAAACAAATCCAAAATCCAGCAGGGTAAATGTTAAATGCTATAGTTGCTTGTCCAGCATCTGAAGCAGTCTGTGGCAAATTATGAGCTCCAAAGGTCTTGTGTGGTTCCACCCCTATGCACTTCTAGTGGTTACCAATCCTATGGCATCTCTCTTGTACTAGCTCTGCCTCCCCCATTGCAGTTTTCCTTAGATGATCCATGTTCCTGGCTTTTCTAAACTCCTTTGGTTTCCATTGGGGCTTTCACTGTACCTTTGGCTTCACACTCACAGCTTCACACACTGCCTTCTCAGGCACACACTGCCGGCCTCCCAGGCCCTCTGAAATCGGGGTGGAAGCCTTCTCAACCTCAGAACTTGTTCATTCCATGTACACCTAAAACCAGCACCACGTGGATGATGCCAAGGTCTGCTGCTAGCTGGAGCAGTAGCCAGGCTTTCCTCTCTCTGCGCTGTAGGGGTTGAGTAACTGGATTGCTGGACACTCTGAACCTGATTGTGAGCAACAGATTTTCTATGTCGCTGCCATTCTGGAACCTCTTGGGGCCTCTGCCACCACTCTGGAACATGGTGCTCTGACGCTTTCTCCTCAAAGCAAAGTCTTTCACCTTTGCAGTTTGGAAGCAGCAAAGGTTCGAGACTTGCTGCTTTTTGCACTGCCTTCAGGCCATCTTTTCTATTTCTCTGTTCCTT
>RJWT010056621.1:0-10006 GCA_004365215.1 Cuniculus paca
AGCTCTTCGCCTTTGCTCTGGGTGGTGGTCTCTGGCTCTTTGGGAGGTCCCAGGTGCCTGAGAAAATCAACTGGGGAGGGGAGCCGTCCCATTCCTGGTCCCATTCCGTCCCATGGCTGGAATGCACCAAGCTCCATCTCATTTGCTCAAACCCCATAGACCCCTGCTGTCTTCACAGTGCCTCACACCCACTCCTAAGGTGCATCTCATTTTTGCCTTTCTGTGGCATAGCTAATGAGTGCGGGGTTAGAGGGTACTTACTGCAGAGAGAGGAGCTATCATATTCCAGATTTCTGAGATGCTTTTTGCAATTGCTTTAACAAAATTATCCATGGTTTCATCCTGAAAGTAACTCATGTGTTGTCTCTGTGCACATCCAGTTTTTGTACATTTGTGATAGGAACAAGGACAGAATTTTAGTCTTAAATTTCCACAGTATTGTACTGTGTGTATTTTTGTATCCAGTAGCAATTTCTCTTTCTTTAAAAAAAAAGTCCATCTTGCCTCTTTTCTAACCTTTTCTCTGTTGTGAGTAGTAGCAACTCATATATCCTTCCACACCTAATTATGTGCTCACAGTCATGTCGGGGAAAAACACTTATCTGGATTGGAAGAATCATTCATTTTATTAAAATAGAATTATGTATTATCTATTTTTTAATATTTTGCTCTCCTCACCTAACAATATACAAAAGTCATTGTACTCATAATATTTTTAACCTAACATAGTCTATGCAGATATTCTTTGCCTAAGAATACTCTTTGGCTACATTTGCAGATGCCCATGTATATGGAAATTTCATTTTCACTATGTTTTCTTAAATTGTACTTTTTCCTGGGGAGCTTTAGTCCAGAAATAAATGACTTTCTCAAATGTCCAGTCAGCCCATTGCTGACCCCTTGGGCTCTTGATGCAGTGGGGTAAATTTTCAGACTTCAGTGTCTTTTAGATCCGGCTGACACGCTACCACTGTTACAGAAATATTCCTCATGGTGGTCTCACAAGTTAAGTAGATGCAGTTTCCTTTTGTAGAGGCCTGGGACGTGAGCTAATCTCTAAGTAAAAGAGAGAAGGACAGTGATTAACATTCTCCCGACTCACTCAGGGACAACTGTTCCAAACCCTTCCTTCCTGCTCAAAGTCCTAACTAGTTTTCAAGAGCAACTTAAATTTTTTTTTTTTTGAAGAAGAAGAAGACTATGGAGTTCTTCCAAGATTGCTCAGTTTTTTCTCTAAAGAAAAATAGTTCAAACCTTTACGTGCCAATCCAAATGCACTTTCTGTATTTGGCCCCACTGGAAATGTGGACCGTAAGATAAGACACACAGCCTCTGGAATATTAGTTTTCAGAACTGGCCAGGAGAAAGCTACAATTTCAGCTGCTTCAATTACCCCCCTGCTTTTTAAAGAGGAACGCTAAGGATATTTTAGGGAGCCGATCTTCCGGAAGCCCCTGTCATCTAACTGCTCCTGTCATACGGTTTTCTTTTTCAGGATTACAGATTTGAAGTGGGGATTATTTTTCTGGAAATAATATGCAGTTGGGGAGACCATTTTCTGATGAAAAACTTTTTAAAGATGTTTTCCCATTCCAAGTAGAAATTCAAGGCTCTGTGGGTTTAAGTAAATATTTTTGTTAAAAACCTAGCATCACCCCATATAGTCATCACATGGCCTTCAGTTTATGCACCTTATGATTTTATTAGCCTGTGGCAGGAACATGCACTTCATGGCAGAACTCTCTCTCTCTTCTAGAATCGGGATTTCTTCAATGCAAGGTATTGGGAAGACTGTCTAGTGCCTTGGTTAGAAGGACAGGATTGTTCTCTCTCCCCTAAAGACACTAGAATGAGGCCTGGCCATTAGTGGGGGACAAAGATCACCAGCCCAGACTCTTACACTTACAGAGACTACAACAATGAAAACGCCGGTAGTGTACATCCATTTGACTATCTCCATACTCATGCATGCTTACTTGATTAAAGTAAGAGTGAAGAAAAAGAAAGAATTCGTCCTGTTTATTCTCCTCCATTTGCCAGTGTACAATCTAAAAGACAAAAAGAAACTGGACAAACTATTAATTTTTTTCAAGACTTTTTTTTAAAAAAGTTAAAAACTGTCTTTTGGGACAAATAATAAAAATGCAAATAATATGGAAGCAAGAAAAAAATAAGCCAACCCCCGCCCCCAAATTATATTCCACAGTAATCATTATTTCTGTGAGTTATTACAATGAATATAGAAGTACATACCTGCCCTTATACCTAAATAATGACAAGTTCTAAATTATGCCAGTTCAATTCATTAAAAAAAAACAAAAAAAAACCATCGTGAAACTGTTTTTCCCTGTGTTTATCCACACAGTCAGTAGGGAATACAGAATACTGGAGTATGTTACACGTTCATGTTTAGCTCAAGACCGTGTGAAAGGGAAATATTCTCTTGCTGCTGAAAACTGTTTGAAAATAACAGTTTACCTAGAGTCTGGGACTCAAACCCAGGCCTTTGTTCATGTTAGACAAACACTTTAGTACTGAATTACATGGCCAGCCCTGCACTAGTTTTAATACTGCGTTGACTAATAGGATTTGCCCTTATGTTGGCAAAATCACAATTATGGCTACAGATGGATTTTTAAAGGTGCACGCCTCAAAATCATCTAAAGTTTTCATCTTCTAGGGATTGGGGGTGATTGGAAAATACTTCTCCATGTTGACTATTAGGAGATGAAACATGCTGCAGAAACCCTATCAATTTTCTGTTACACATTGCCAAGAGCTATGGGAATAAATAAAACCAAGGTGGCCATCCACATAAAATGTGAACTTCGAGTTGTTGACAAATGCTACTAGACCACAGTCATGGTCCAACAAATTATGTTTATGGAGTAAAAGAATCAGAGGTCTTCCTTTTACTGATTGTTCCTCTTTTCTCATTCTGATAAAACATTCTTTCCTTGCTTTTTAATGAGTGACATGGTAGGGAATGAGATCCACATGTGCTGATTTTTCCATTCTGTTTATTTCTAGTTGTTCTTTCTTAGGAGTCAGAAGAAAAGGAAGAAAGTCAGTCCTGGACTGCATACATCCACCCTGTTAGACAATCTTTTACATTAACAAATAGTCTCTTCTTTGTGACTACCAGAGCTGAAGTTACAGAGAAATACCCATTCTACTCCCACGTTCATTTGCTTCTGCTTTCCAATAAGGTATCCTTTTGGGCTGGAACTTTCCATGCTTCATTTCAGCTCAAAGGTGAATTTATTTTGGAAAGTTCACACTAATTTAATTCAGAGACTTGGAAGGGATGTGAGAATAAAAATATACCTTGTTCTGCTCTACAAATAAATTTAAGACTTCAGTCATAGATAACTTCGCAGCAGCCGAATAGTGAAACAATAAACAGGTCTCAGAAAATCGCCGTTGAAGTTATGCAGGTGGAAGTGATTAACCGCAAATGTCCTACAGACACTAAATGGCTTGGACTTCCTTGAAATGCTGTGCTCCCTCCTCAGCGACAGTGGCCAGAACAGGGCACTTCAGGGCCTGGATGGATAGATGAAAGATTTAGTTTGGATCAGGGCAAATTACTTTGTGGTCTACAAAAATTAGAAACACCCTGATTATTGTTGAAGGCTCTTCTTTTGAAAGGAGGGCAAACTGAAACACCATAGAGGCTGAATCGCTCAACTTGTAACATGATGTCTCTGAGTCCAGGACCCTTGGCATGTGAGATGCTGTGGTCTAGAACAAGGGTTCCCAACCATGGTGCTGTTGTCACCTGGGGCTGCATAGTAATTCTTTGCTGGGGCAGAGGTCCTCATGATGTCCTGTGTGCTGTAGGTTGTCTGATAGCACCTGTTCTACCCTGCTAGCAGCCCATTTATAGCAATCCTGTTCTCCATCCTTGCCCCTGCCCTCCAGCTCAGGTGGTAACAATCAAAAATGTCTCCAGACATTGTTTAATGCCTTTGAGGAGGGGAATCGGGGTAGTTTCAGGTTGCCCCTAAGAACTGGTAAAACTTGGAGTTTAGACCCATCTGAGTAAGGCATTTATAAATGATGGGGATCCATGTAGTGGAAAATCTGGCATTTTAAATGAAGGCTTTCAAAAAAGTAAAGTTAGCATTGCGAAGAGGTAGCCCTCCCGTGCAAAGCTATCTTCCTTTGACTTGTACTGTTTGAATAAAGTAGATTCAAACCCAGGGTTCAGGCTCCAGAGCCCAGCTCTTAACCTCTGCGCCACACTTTCTGCCAATATGTCAGACCTCTTTGCCATTATTAAAAAGGCAAAGTTTAAGAATATTTCTTTAAAAACCCATCAAATACTAAGTCTGACATGTGTGTGAGAGTCTGTGTTTTACATGTGGATGTGGGTCTGAACACTGTATGTGGGGGAGTGAGAATATTTGAGGAAGGGACACCAGCAGGTACAAAGGTCCTGAGGCTGAAGAGAACACAGAGAGCAGAGCCATTAGAGCAGTGGTGGCGAACCTATGCACACATGCCAGCATCAGCTGTTTGTTATCACTGAAAGATCTGAAAGGTTCACTGTCGCTGCACTAGAGGAAGCCAGTGAGACTAAGGCTGAGAATGAGAGGGAGGAGATCCTTGAGGGCCTTGTGAGCTGTTGTAATGATTTGAGTCACTATTAGTAGAGTACTCGGCCATCATTAAGGGAGTTCAGAGAGGGGAGTGACGTCATGTGACTCGAGTTTGTGGGAGATCCCTCTGGCTACATTGTACAGTGGAGGGAAAGGGGCCACAGTGGACTTGGGGCCTTCCTGGTTGTCCAGATGAAAGGCCATGAGACACAGAGGCCCATACTGCATGTTGTTTTGCTCTCTTTCATTGAAAGATTTTGCTCTTTTATAGGCAAAAATGCACACCTACCTACCTACAAACAAAGAACAAAAAATAAAGCCCAAGAACCCCTTCTTCAGTCAGGTGGGGGTGGCCCAAAGTCTTGCTGCTA
Organism: Cuniculus paca; assembly: GCA_004365215.1. Lineage (NCBI taxonomy): Eukaryota > Metazoa > Chordata > Mammalia > Rodentia > Cuniculidae > Cuniculus > Cuniculus paca. Next base: position 4,976 of record RJWT010056621.1, read on the forward strand.
ACCTCACTCCACCTCTGCCTCCATATGGTTTTCTCCGCTGTGTCTGCATCTCTCTGACCCCTCATCACTGGGTTTAGAGCCCACCCCAATCCAGTATGACCTCATCTTCATTTAGCTGATTACATCTACAAAGGCCCTATTTCCAAGTAAGGTCATATCCTGAGGTTCTGGGTAGACATAAATTCTAGAGGACAGGATTCAGTCTGGCACAGACCGTCCTGACAGTTTATCGGGACCTTCTTAATGGACATATGTCCACCAGAGAGTGCTACAAAAAACTCTGTTCCACCACAGCGTCCTGAGATTGAAACCATCTGTCGAAGTTGCAAGCGACCTGTCCTGGGAAGGAGGGACTCTGGTCGTTGTCCACACAGCCATGGTCATTTATGTTGTCTGGCGGGCTCCCAAAGACATTCAAGTTGTCGACCCCACACTTACAGTTAAAGGGTACACTGTAATGGGGTGGGGATACCTGGAGGCCGCCTGGGAGAGCGGGGTAGAAGAGGCTGCTGTATGGATGAACAACTCTGTTGGAAGAATGCAGCAGGCGACTGTGTCTCTAGAAGGCCACAGATGATGTCTATTATGTCCCCAGGCACCAGCCATTACCTTGGAAACAGCCCATCCTGACAGCATGTCAAGGAAGTTGTTACAGGGAATTATTTCAGCCAGAAGAGATCTCTGCAAAGCAATCTGTTCCAGCCTACTGTGTCATAGAGTGGTCCCCACGTCCCTGATTTTTTTTTTTTTTTTGCTGGAAATGCAGCCAGCACAAAGCCTACACCTGTCATGAGCTAATGCTCTATTGCTGCCAAAGTTTGCACTTGGGCTCCATTAACAGGCTAGAAAGGACCTTCCAGGGAAGCGTGTTAATGTTTAACCCTTTAGCCACAGATTCTCCCGCTTCTTAGGAGAAACCTGCCACTTGCCAAGCCACCACCAGGCAGTTTAGAATTTTGCTTTTGCTTTTTAACATTCTTTGGTTTGGGAGGCAGACTGAAGAGAGGAAAGTTAATAGAAACTCGGCTTTCAGCGCAAGGTCCGTACACCTTTTGAAAACAGCAAGCGAGAGTGAAGCTGATCCTGGGCCTGAGAGTGTTCACTGGCAGAAATGATAGAAAGCTGAGACAAGAGCCAAACCTCATTAGCGTCAGACGCAGCCAGAGCAGCACCTCAGGATGTGTGGTCGGCAGGTCAGCAGCTCTGAGCCTCAGACCAGCAATCCATTCCAGTATCTAGCGAGGGAGTGGGGAGCAGTTTGCAGCTGGGGAGTTGTGTTTCGCTCTGTAGTTTTCTGCAGTGAGATGTGGGGGCAGTGACAGAGGGGAGCACCCTCCCCCTTCCTAACCTCTGTGGACTTGAGGATGCTACAGTCAGATCAGGGGTGGAGCAGCTGCCTTTTAATTCCGCAGTGCAGGGGGAAATGGTTGAGTTAATATTTGTTGAGGAAGAGCTAAGTGTCTGGAAAGATCACTCCCCGGAAGGGCAGGGGCTCCAGTGAGAGCTTGGAAACCTTAGTTGGTGAGTCTGAGGGTCCCTGATGGGAGAGAATTTGGGTTTAAGAGGTGAGTTCTGGGGAAGATCAGGGAATGAAGAAACCATAAACAGCAGCTCTGCTGAGCGAAACGTGTGCAGAACAGGACTCACACGTCCTGTTCCCCTCAGGAAACATTTGTTGGCTATGTGAATGAATGATGACTGGAGAAATTATGTCAGCAATGAAGTTGAGGTTCTGGGGCTAAGGAGTTTTACTTTGTTTTATTTATTTTACATAGGTTGGGGGGGTCCCATTGCTAGGAGAGACAGATCTGATGTTTAAACATCTTTAAATGTTTCTGATTTTATAAATGATGCATACAAACATTGATCTTATAAACAAAATCAGACTTTTACAAAGTTTTACTGAGACAAGGTCTTGCTAAGTTGTCTGGGCTGGCCTCAAACTTGGGGTCCTCCTACCTTACTCTCCCTAGTAGCTGGGATCACAAGCCTGCGTGACCATGCCAGGTGTCAAAACCAGAAAATTTTAAGTAAGACTGAAGTCTTAGCCATTGGCCCAAATTCCAGGATCCCCAGTTACTCTTCAGAGAATCTTAGGTTTTCAATGTAGTATGTTATCCGACAGACCTTGATCTACCAGTAAATGCAAGATGTATAAACATTACTTTGTATTTTGGTGAGGAATTATGAGACATAAATTACATGGTAAGTATTATCCACTTGCTTTTGGCATTCAACAAAATGCCTTGCAGACCTCTCTGCATTGGTCTGTCTAGGTCTCCCTTATTCCTTTTGATGGGCTCCTTGAGTTGTCTGTACTACACTTTCTTAACCTGTGTTCCTTTTGACGGGCATTTTGGTTGTTTCCAACTCTATGCCACCATCACTCTGAAGAGTATCCCTGTACACAGCTCCTTGCCAAGTACATGAATTTAGTTTCATTCGTTATCCATCTGGAGGATGATTGGCATCCTGATGTCCTTGGCACCCTTTGGTAAAATAGTTTTAAACTTTGACAACTGACCATGAACTGTACTATAAACTGACTGCACAGGAAAGGGGCAAAGGAGGAGAACTGATAAGAAAAAATGTTTCCCCCAAGGCTAGGGTTCCTGGTAATGTCTACAGAATGGTCCATGGGGTTCAGGGAACCTGCATCTTTGCAGGTACCTTTGAGGGGGCAGGATGTGGACTCATTGTGAGCAAAGCACAGAGGAGGTCTGTAGATTAGATGACTGTGACTTTCAGCCCCTGTGTCCCCTCTAGTGAGCTTCCTTCCTGTTCCAAGCAGCCCTTCCCTCTTCTCTGGAGGATGCAGGCAACATCCTTGCTTGTGTGTGCTATGTACTATGTGTATCTGTGCCTGTATGAGGGCATTGCAAATGCATGTACATGTGGGTGCATGCGTGTGCAGGTACATGTGTGCATGCTTTGTGGTCTGAATGTGTTCCCCAAAATTCATATGTGGAAACTTAATCCCCAGTGCAACAGTGTAAGAGGAAGTGCTGTTAAGAGATGATTAGGCCCTGAGGGTTCTGCCCTCATGAAAGGATTAGTGCCTAATAAAAGGGCTTAAAGGAGTGAGTTCACCCTGTACATCCTTTCTGCCAAGTAAAGGCACAAGATGCCTTTGCTCTGTAGGATGCAACAATAAGAAGCATCCTTTGAAGCAGAGAGCAGCCCTTACCAGACACAAAACCTGCTGGCTCCTTGATTGGCAACTTCTATCTCCAGAAGTATGAGAAATAAATTTCTGTTGTTTATGAATTCATTAGCCTGTAGAGTTTTGTTACAGTAGCACAGAGTAAGATAATGTATCACCCTGCAAATCCAAATCTACTTGTATGTGGTCACTGCATGTCTTGTGGGGAACACACCTGGTGGTAGGCACCTCCTTTGTGTGATATGGCATGGGTTTTCCATTCCATCTTGGCCAAGGTTGGAGCCTCCATCAGTGGGATCTACCCCACTTACTCTACTGAGTGCAGACCATGTTTTGTTTTTGGATCTAGAAGGTGCCAATCTCTTGGGTAATCTCTGGTCAACCTAAGGAATTCTCATTTTCCATATAGTCTAGTGAACTGTTTTAACCTCTTTGGTGCCTTGTGCTGCCCAATATTAGCTCTGCAAATCAGGAGCACTGAGTTAATAGTCCCATCACTGATATCTTTATAATGTTAAAGCATTCTGTAGTATTTATTATCCCTATAGATAACAAAATGGGTACATGGCCATTTCTGACCATTACCATGTCTGGCAGACTGCAAACCCTGATCTGGTAAGCTTTGTGCTGAAGGGACAGAACAGAGGTCATTGGCAGTGACAGTATTTTCCTTTCAGTTGGTCGTTCAAAAGATATAGCCAAAACATGCTTGTAATTCCAGCACTCTGGAAAACTGAGGCAGGAACATTGCAAGTTTGAACCTAGTATAGGCAACTTAGCAAGAACTTATCTCCAAATTAAAAAAAAAAAATTAAAGGGTTAGGGTCATAGCTCAGTGTGAAGGTCCTGGGTTCAGTCCCCAATATGAAAAAAAATATCAGTATGTATGCAGATTTTATTTTTTTTACTATTAATAAAACCTCTTCTATGGTCATTTCTTTCTTTCTTTTTTCTTTTTTGCAGCACCAGGGATTAAACTCATGACCTCGTGCTTGCCAGGCAGGTGCTTACACCACCGAGCTAAATCCCCAGCCCTTGACTTTTTGAGACAGGGTCTCACTATGCCATTCAGACTGGCCTTGAGCTCACTTTATAGCCCAGGCTGGTCTCGAACTTGCAAGGATCCTCCTTGCCTCAGCCTCCCGAGGGCTGGGATTACAGACGTGCACCACCAGACCCAGCTTCCTATGGTCATTTCTAACCATACTATTTGCACATTCTCAAAGATGACACCAAAGGACATGTTATTATCAACTTTCCCATCTGCAGTCATCTTTGATAAACTTGTCTTCTTTTCTTTTCTTTTCTTTTCTTTTCTTTTCTTTTCTTTCTTTCTTTCTTTTTTTGTCTTTTTGAGACAGAGTCTTGCTATGCCATTCAGGCTGGCCTTGAGCTCACTTTGTAGCCCAGGCTGCTCTCGAACTTGCAACAATTCTCCTGCCTCAGCCTCCTGAGTGCTGGGATTACAGGAGTGGACCACCACTTGTCTTAGGCAACTAAGTTTCTTGTAGTAAAGCTTTGAGTTCTGGGGGAACCTGCTATTACCCTTGCTGTCTCAGTCTCGTCTGTGTTGCTATAACAAGGCTGGGTACTTGATAAAGAGGTTTGTTTAGCTCATAGTTCTTGAAGTCCAAAAGCATGATACTGGCATCCTGGCAAGGGGCCCCCACCTATGTCACATCACAAAGAGGAAAAGGGTATCCACTTACAGAAAAGGCCAGGCTTGCAGGGTCACCTGGTTATATCAACCTGTTCTCTGCAGAACTAACTCATTCCAAGAGAACATCAATCCTTCGGGCATCCAGGGCCTTCATGACCCTATCACCTTACACTTGTCCCACTTTTTTTTTTCCTTTTTATTTGTTCTT
>RJWT010056622.1:0-10001 GCA_004365215.1 Cuniculus paca
CAGGGTACGTCAGTCTGGGTTGGAAGTTGTTTTCTTTCAGGGCTTGCAATACTTCACTCCAGCCTCTTCTTGACTTGATGGTTTGTGTTGAGAAGTCTGCCATGATTCTGATGGGTTTTCCTTTATAGATGATCTGTTTCTTTTCTCTAACAAAACCTCTGAGTCTTCAAACAGGGTTTTCTGGAACCTAGAACCCTTATGCTTTCCCTGCTGCCATGCTCACCCATGCTGTTCATCATGGTGCTGGTGGTCTGGGCTATGGCCTGTCCCCAGGTTGGTGAAATACACAGCACCGCCTCTCCTCTCCTGAGTGCTTCGGTTCTGGCCCCTTACTGAGAGAACAGGTATGTGCTGCCAACAGTGTCTGGGAAGTTCTGTAAGGCAAGACCTCCCAGAGGCCTTCTTCTTAAGGTATGATAGCCTGATTTCCTCCCTCTCCCATGCTCTGCTCCTTTGTCAAGCTCAGCCTCTGTGGGGTTCACATGTAAACCAAAAGGAGCATGAGGTACATGGGCTGAGGAGCAGCCACCCTGGACTGGCATGAAGGTGCTGGGCCCAGGCACTCCTGCTACCTTCTGTGTGCAGAGTGGAAATCTCAGGGCCAAAGCCCTGTTCGTGCTGTGGCCCCCAGGGTGACAGATGTTCATAATGTGGGAGTTGAGGGCCACCAGGCTTCCCATCCTAAATCACTGTGACTCTGAATCCATCCAAGTGTGTGTGCTTACTGACTATTCCACAGAGCAAAGTCTTAGTACCATTTATTGAAATTCTGGAATTCTCGTATGTTATTTCATTGAATCTTCCCACAGCCTCATGCAAGACATGTTGTGGTGCTCCTGTTAGAGATAAGGAAATAGAAGCTCCCCAAGACTGACTTCTCCCCCCGGCCCCCACTCCAGGATCACAACCTCGGAGGCAAGAGCTGATCACAGTCCCCAGACATCATGGCTAGCCTTATGTCACTCGCCTCACTCCCTCTCAAGTCACAAGGGCTTGGCCCACTCTAGGTCTCCACTCTGATGATCTCTTTCTCCAAGGCCCATGCCTTCATCATGTCCCTCTTCCTCCTTTCCATGACCCAGCCTAGCCCTCTTCCCAGAGTGCCTGCCTTTCAGCCACAAATCCTGTGATACTTGGCTGACCCATCAATTCCAGAAGAAACACAGTTCCTGCCTCAGCTCCCTGACTCTCAGCTCTTAAACTGGGGCCTTGATGACACCTACTTTGGTTCCCCCAGGCTTCCTCCCTTATTTCTGCTCCATCAATACAAGTATAGCCCTGGGTTCAGAGTGCTGTTCAATAGTACTTGTGGAATTGAGTTGAGCTGTGCTTATCTGAACTGAATTGGATTAACTCGTAGGCAGTCTCATTAGAAATGCAGACAGTAGATACCCCAGCCGTGGGCATGTCTGTGACTTTATGTCCTCTGTCTTGCAGGTCCGCTGTGCAGCCGTGTTTGCACTTGGTACGTTTGTGGGCAACTCTGCTGAAAGGACAGACCACTCCACCACCATCGACCACAATGTAGCCATGATGCTGGCCCAGCTGATCAATGATGGGAGCCCCATGGTCCGGAAGGTATGTGGCTGTGGCTCTTGAGCCAACTGCAAGGCACCCTGCACCACCAGGGCCAAGCCAGCACTACCCTGTTTGGGGCAGCAAGAACTCACTTTCCCTCTGTGTGCAGCCTGCGAATGTAGATCATGAGGTGCAGATTTCTCAAGTGTGTTTCATCACCAGACACTGGTGTGCCTGCTTCATCTGAAGGTGCTTAGCAGGCTGTGATTTCTGTGACTTATGTGACTGGCCCCTTCCTGCCTAGGGCACATGAAAATGTCATCATACTCCAGAACAACAGTGGCCCCCACAGATTACAGCAGGCTTGTGCAGTGTGTCCTGTGACTTGTCTTTGCCAGTGACTGCACGAAGCTGTTTTATGCACTTAAAAACTCTTGCCCATTTGGACGCAGAAGTATCATGGATTATTGTCCATGGTTTCAACCTCTGTAAAAAGCTTGTTCCACACAAACTCGATTCCTACTTCTGTCCCAGATAGAAAAATGCGTTGGGGAGAAACACTCCGGTTTTCTGATGGTCTCGTGGCAAACCCATCGTGTACTCCTGAGTGGAGAATGTTTTTTTAGGGTGGGGAAGCAAAACAGCCCACAGGTAACCACAGGCTTATGTATCACCAGCTTCCTTCTCAGTGATTCTAAGCAGTTATATTTGGCTTCCTCAGTGATGGGTCTATCCACAGTTGGGTGTGGCTCTAGGGTTGTCTTATGTGGGGAGCAGGCCACAAGACTGACTTGGGAGGGACATGTCTGAGCACATTGCTTTACCCAGGCTCACAAAGGGAGGATGCATTGCATCTTATGTCCTCTTCTGAAATCAGCTTAGGTCCTGATGCCAAATTTTCTAATGAGATTTTAAAAATGGCTATCAAGTCCAGCAGCCCCTGCTCCAGGACCTTGATGTCTGAGTTCTATGGTTAGGTGCATCTCTGGACCTGGCTTGTTCCTTGGCCCATGTCAGGTTGCCTCAAGTGGACATCACTGAAAAATGTAGCAGATTGGTATTTTTATTGGCTGTAAAAATTCTTTTTAAAGTAAGGACAGGCTTTTTTCTTCTTTCCAAAAACAATTTAAAAATAGAAAGGATGGTAATTGAAGTGCCCCTCCCCAAGTTTCCAGTATCAGGAGAGTGGTCCCCAGGAACCCACATGGGGTGCTGCCTGACAAGCCTTCCAGTGCATCCAAGCACCTTCACATGGCCCTGCGTGTACTATTCATGGCTACCCTTGAACAATTTAATAAAATTTAAAAATGTTTAAAATGTAAACTTTCAAATCATCTATTCTTTGCTTGCTTGTGACTGCTCCTGTCCCTTTGATGAGCACAGGTCCTAGCACATTCAAGGGTAGCTCACATCCCCACCATGGGCAGCTTGGTGTGCTAGCCTTCAGAGCTGCATGCTGTCTGTCCCGTGGCCTCCAGATACGACAGCCTTAAAGCTGCTGCTGACCCAAGTGCAGCTGTCTGTGCACCACTGGGAAGGGCCCTTTTCTGTACTTGTTCACTCATTCTGAGCTTCACACATGAGTTCTGCTTATACTGGGCTTCAGAATACAGAGATGGACAGTAGCCTCGTCTTTTAGGAGCACAAAGCCTGCTGATAGCCTTTGTAGCATGTCAGTACCACCTCCCAAAGTGAGCAGGCTGTCTCACTAGGAGTGAGCTATACTCTTGTCCTTCCCTGGAACAATGAGCTCTCCCTCCATGGCCTTCTCAGCCAAAGGGCTGACACCTCAGCGTGCACTAATTTGTTTTGGGGCCAACAGTAGGTTTTCTCACTTTACATCCAAGTGAGGGGGATCGGAGATTTCCTGACCCAGGTGGAGTCTCCCCTTCCCAGGAGGAATCCTATGGGTGTTCACTTACTCACGGCTCCACTGGGCAGCATCTTACTCCTCTGCACAAGGAAAGTGGGGTGGGACCTGACAGTCACCTGGGGAGTCTGTGGCATAGACGGGAAGTTAGAGACAAGCATTAGCTGTGGTGTGTTGGCAGTGGCTGTGGAGACTTGGCAGGCGCCCCTAGTGCAGTCAACCTCAACCACAATGGCGGTGGGGGTACCATGCCACAGTCTAACCTATGTGATAAGATTTATGCTTCCCTGGACAATCAAGAGGTTGCTGGTGGATATGAATGGAAAACATGGACACCAGAAGATTACAGGGCAGGGTGAGTTTGGGGCTCAGATGGAGCCTCAAAACCAGCAGGTTAGAAGGCCAACCTGGAGCCAGAGGGGAGACAGGGTAGGGTTAAGTTGTGAAGCCATCAAAAATGTGATGGGTGGAAGCCAAGGACTATATGAAGTTGAGGTAGGAAAGAACATCAAGGAGAGGAGAGGAGATGGGAAAGCGGGGGGGGGGGAGCCCACAAAGGGATCCAAGGGCTCCTGTCCAAAGCCCATTTTGTCTGGTTCCTTGGGAGACCTGAGCACTTTAGCAGAGGTCTCCCCAGCCTTGGGAGTTAGAGGCTTCATGTAGCAAGCAAGGGGTTAGTCTCCTAGATGCTGACTTTCTACTAAGTATCTTTCTTTAAAGGGGGGTAGGTGCAGAAAAATTTGTTAGAGCTATATGAATAGCAGTAGGGAAAAGTATATATCCCCAGCCCCTAAGTATTCACTGATAAACCTACATTCCACTTTTGTTTCCCTAACGGTCTTTCAGACATCAAGAGCTCATGTTGTAACACTGAATTTCCTAAAAGAGATATAAACTGTGCCCATTTTCTTGGACCGAACCATTTGGGCCTAAAGATCATGTTTTTGTTCTATGATTTTTTCTCATCCCCTCTTAAGTTCATAGTTTAACTATGAACATTTTGCACTTAATGAAAAGAGCCTGCTTGAGTTTCTCAGCTGTGTCTGCTTTGATCTGGCTCACTGGACTGTTGGGTCAATTTGAGAGATGCGTTTTTCAGCCCAGGGTTGCAGGACTAACTGTAAACAAGAGACCATGAAATCTCATACCTCACCCGCTGTGGAAATGGGGGATCTGTACCATGGCCTCAGAAATTCTCAAGTTGGGTCATTCCTCCTTAGCAGTGAATAAGCAGGTTCTGGCAGGTGTGCAGGGCATTCCATGGAGGCCCTTCAGAGGCCACTGGCCAGCGACCTTAACAACACTGCTTGCTCTAAGGCTGCATCCATGCTGGTTTGTGATGCCAGGGGCAGAGTCTTGCTCCAGCCTTCCTCTTCCTACTTGCAATGCAAGCATGGGACTTAGCTTGTAGGTCTCCTGTCCAGTCCATTTCCTGCCCCTGTAATTGTCCCTTCTTTTTCTTGGCAGGAGCTAGTAGTGGCTCTGAGTCATCTGGTGGTTCAGTATGAGAGCAATTTCTGCACAGTGGCCCTACAATTCATGGAAGAGGAAAAGAACTACCCCCTGCCTTCTCCAGCAGCCACAGGTACCTCAGATCTTGGGAGCCAAGGACCCTCCCCAGCCTCTGCCAGAACTGTCAGCAGCTACAGTCAGGCCAAGTCCGAGCTTGGGTTTCTTGACACCTTGCTCTGAATGGTCTCCAGTATTCCCATTGTCTTGGACGCTTAGCAGAATACAAAGGACAGAAAAAGAGGCCACACTGACCCTCTCACTCTTTTCTTTTCTCTTTACCCATTTTGGAAATAAAATTTGTGGAAATGTCGAAAGATAGTAAACCTTCTTCAATAGTAGTTTGCAGAAAAGAACATTAGCCATCTTCCTGTGATGAGCAATTGAATCAGTGTTGTTGCTTTCATGTTTCGGTGAGTCACGTTAGGAAGCTCCTCTGCTCACATTTGTCCTTTTCCCAGGAAGACCCAGTCATCTTTTACATTTATATTTCATCACCTGTGCACTGCCCCTCCCTCCAGATCACAGTAAAGAGGGCTCCTGATTGATAACCAAGCACTCCTGCTTGTAGGCAGTGGGTGGGGGAGGTGAGGAATAAACTTGGTGGAAGAAAGCACCAGTGCCAGCAACTGGGGGTTCTGCCAGTGTCCTGGCCCAGTGGAACGAGGCATTGATGTGCCGCTCCTGCCAGGGCATGGCTTGCACCACCAAGCACCTCGTGTGGACTTGCAGAGGCAGTTGCTGTACTACCCTGTGTCATCTTTTGTAACTTAATGATAGAACTATATACTGTCAGTTCTCTGCCGAGGGATCTCAGGCTCATGTCAGGTTCTCACTCAGTGAGATGCCCTTCCTATCTTCCATGCTTGGCCCTGTTACCCTTGTGGCAGCCTCAGGGCAGGCAACATTCTCCCATTCTGAAGTCTATCACTAATTCTTTTCCTTCTCCCTCTTTTCTAGAGGCGGGGAGTTTGACCCCAGTGCGAGATAGTCCATGCACCCCTAAACTTCGTTCTGTGAGCTCCTATGGAAACATTCGAGCTGTCACCACAGCAAGGAACCTGAACAAGTCTCTGCAAAATCTGAGTTTGACAGAAGAATGTAAGACCCTGGAAACGGGGTACCCGGGTTGGAAAGGTTTGAGGTGTTACTTTATGAAGCTTTTATCTAAGTAGAGGCCACTCTGCCTCTGTCCCTTCCCTACTATACACTGGTGATTGGCCAGCTGTTCTTGGGTCTGGAATCTTCCTCCTAGACACAGGTGTGGCACAGGTGTAGTTCTAAACCCAGAATGCCCAGGGGCACCTCCAGACTTGCAGAGAGAAGCCTGAGCACGGCTGGCTCCCCTCAGCTCTGCTGGGGGGGTGCAGTTGCAGAGACCAGGGTGGGGCGTGTCTGTGTGTACACATGCGCCCACACATCTGTGTTAGCATGTATGTCTGTGTGCACAAGCACACGTCTTTTCAGAAGACACATTTCAGTCAGTTGGACCCTTAACTGTATGATGGGAAAAAGGCCCTGGGCACCATGCAGACACCATCCCTGTCATTTCCGATAGCGGGCAGTGCAGTGGCCTTCTCCCCCGGGAACCTCAGCACTAGCAGCAGCGCTAGCAGCACCCTGGGCAGCCCAGAGAATGAGGAGTACATCCTGTCCTTCGAGACCATCGACAAGATGCGCCGTGTGAGCTCCTACTCAGCACTCAACTCCCTTATAGGTGAGTCAGGTCATGTAAATGGCCTGATCTATTTTATTTGGACAGGAAAGAATGTATTAACTAGGACATGCAGAAACAAGAAGCATGTCTTACTGTGAAACTGGCTTGCAGGTCAGTCTAAGGGCACGTAAGCCAGGCCACATGTCTTTCAGGGGGGCTGCCAGAACATCTATCTTTGCTGGATAAATGAGTGTCCTCGTGTCCCAAATCCCCAGCAGTGTAGAATGGTGGCTCCGGCTGAGGGTGTTTTTGTCCCCAGGAATCATGCTGGTTGTCACATGGGAACAAAATTGGGTGCTGCTGGTATCAAGTAGGTGGAGGCCAGGGACCATGCCCAGCAGTGCCCAGGAGGCCCTGCAGAGTCAGCCTGAGAGATTGAGAGCCTGCTGAAGAGACAGAGGCAGTTGCTCCCCTTTGAAGGCCTTTGGCACCCGCCCCCGCCACACACACACACACCACCCCCACCAGTCCAGCGTTTGACCTGAAAAGCCCAGAAGGGAGAATTTTCTCTTGTCTGACCCCCAGGGTGCTAGCACCAGACAGAGGAATGGGAATTCACTGTGTTTCCTCATCACGTGCCTGTGTTCATCTTCAGATTGCCACAACACATTTAGGACCTAACCGGGCAACCTTCTTTCCCCTTATTCTAACCCCCGGTTTTTAGGATTCACTAGAATTTTTTAAATTAAGAAACATTTTGGACATATGAAAATGACAGAGACTAAAATAAGAAACCTGTGTATTATGTTCCCAACATAGAAAATTAGAAAGTTGCAGCCCCATCCCACTCCCTCCTTCTGTCCTTCGATCCCTGGATCTCTGACCGGCACCAGGTACCCCTTGGAGACCTCTAGCTTTGCCTTAATGCCACCCTATGACATGTGACCTCGGCCTGTGTCTTTATCCCACTTTGGTATTTGTATTTATCCCTGGGCATCATCTCAGTTTTGTTCAACCACCTTCAATTTTTGCCAGAATTTAATTATTTTCTCACCTGTTGAGGGGCACTAAGGCTAGTTCTGATTTTCTCTTTTTCTCTCGTTGTTTATAAGCAAACTTGGGGCCAGGCGTGGTGGCTCATGCCTGTTATCACAGCATTCGGGAGGCTGAGGCAGGAGGATCGTTGTGAGTTTGAGACCAGCCTGGGCTACAAAGTGAGCTCAATGCCAGCCTGAACTACATAGTAAGACCCTGTCTCAAAAAGACAATCAATCAATCCATCAATCAATCAATCTAAATTATAAGCAAACTTGGGATTTGGCCTCCAATACCCCTCCCCTGCCCAGCTCTCTCTCCCTCCTCCCCTGCCGGGCTTCTAGGACCTGGATTATCATCTGCCTCCATCCTCCTTGGCCCCTACAAGGAACCTGACTGCTCCTTGATCCCCCAGAATCCTGGTCACTTGGCTTCTCCACAGAAGCCTCCCAGCCACATCCCAGTGTAGACTTGCTTTCTGATTCTGTCTGTTTTCCTGCTATGTTTTTCTCCTAAGGACTCTTTACTACCAGATTTTTCAGGTATTTACCATTTATTTGGTCTAGTTCTGTCTCCTAGATGTGCCCACATTTGAGCTAACACATATTAGGCACTCAGTACGTGTATAAGGGAGTGTGCTGGAGTTCATTCACATTTCCCCTGGTTGTAGCGAGGCAAGGTTTGTGTATGGGCCTGTGCGTCTCCACTTCTGCAAACTGTATTAAATGCTTGCAGATGTTACCGTGTGTTACTGGTCTTTCACCAGTTTGTAGGAGTCCACTACAGCTCTGGGTTCTGATTCATGGTTGAATATACCATTAAATACATCTCCTAATATGTGATTTTTCGATGTCTGCAGTACCAAATAACTTTTACACTTTCTTTGTCTTTCAGCTTGTGCCTTTTGTCTCTTGGATTTGTTCTTTCCTTGATGTCTTGATATTCTAAAATTTTTAATTTTCCTTTTTTATGCTAATGACTACACAGACCTTGGTGGCAGGGCTTCACCAGTTGTCTCTGTGTTCTTCACAACCTCCTTTCTCAGTAGTGTTTGGTGTCAGCTTGTCCCCAGTCAGGCTCCCACACCGTGGAGAACTGGTCCTGTGTGCCCCAGTGGTCTTGCAAGCTGAGTAGAGAGCACTGAATTGAGTGGGAACAGATATCGAAACAACGCCTCATTTTGTTCTTCCACATTTTCTTGATGATTCTTAATGCTTTGCTCTGCTATATAAATTTTGCAATCAACTTTTCTGTTTTCACAACTCCCTCATCAGAATGTTGTTTGGAATTGCTTTAAATTGATGGATCCACCTGGGAGGACTCATATCTTTGCTGCAATGAGTATCCCAGCCCTGCCCAGGTGTCTTTTTCTTCATTAAATCACTCTTAATGACCTTTAAGACAGTTTATAACTTTCTCCACATGAAAGTTACAGTCAATTTATTCAAGATACCTTAGTTTGTTTCTTTGTACTGAGATGGGGACCTGCTACGTTGCCCAAGCCAACTTCAAATGATCCTCCAGCCTTAGCCTGCTGAGTAGGGATCACTGTAAGACATGTGCCACCACACTTTGCCTGGGTGTTTGTAATTTTACATAATACCTTTTTTTTCTCATTTAACTCTTGTTGCCAGCCCCCACCCCCTGAAAAAAAACAAGTATATATCTTTGTTTCATCCCTAAGAGAAAAGGAGAGATTTCTAACTTTATAGCTTCTTACATTTTTTTTTATCTCAGTTGCTTGGTTGCTGGAGATGCAACCCAGGACCTCACACACATAAGGCAAATATTCTGCCACTGGGCTCCAACCCCAGCCCCTTTTCACCTTTAAAAACAATGTTTGCTGTAGGTTTTTTTGGGTAGATACCATTATCCATTTACAGAAATGTCTATCTACTCCTACTGGTCAAAACTTTTGTAAGTGGAAATTTCTGTCTTGCTTACTTTTCGCTTGTTGTTGAGACAAAAATACCTGATGCCCAAAGTGAAGGAAGGAGAGATTTATTTCTTACAGTTTTGGAGATTTCAGTACATACTTAGCTGGTTCCAAGGCAGGGTGGCATGGGTGAGGGGCAGCTGTTCATGGCAGCTGCAAGCGGCAAGAGCAAACCATGTAAAAAAGGGAAAAACCTGCCTCCTTCTCGACCTTACTTTGTATGTCGGCTCTATCCCAGGTGGGTGCATTACTCACACCACCAGTCCCAGCACTAGACAACGAATCAATCACAAATGCTAGATTCAGCCACTTCCATGACTACATGAGGCAAGGGGGGGAGGCCACCTATATACAAATCATAACATTCCACCCCTGGCCCCCCAAAGACTCATGTACATCTCTTACTCAAAAGACATTTAGTCCATCTCCAAAGTTGCCAAAGTCCTAACAGTTTCAGCATTGCTGAAAAGTCCAAG
>RJWT010056623.1:0-10005 GCA_004365215.1 Cuniculus paca
AACCATATATGGAGATAGACAAGCCACCCCCATTAGGCCCCTATAAAACGTGTGTACTTCCTGAATAAACTCTCTCTGCTCTCTGCTGATGATCACTTGACTCCGTGTCTGTGTCCTTCTATTCCTTTCATCTCCATGCCCCCTCCTCGGGATTCCCGTTCTCTTTAGGACCTGCAGGCAGGTTCAACAAAGGCGGGGCCTTAACCTTTATTACCTCCCTCTCAAACATGTTATTATTTGCAAAGTGGAAGAGAACTTAGTGCCAAAGATTGAATCGTCGGTGTACGCTTCCTTCTTAGACCCATCGTTCAGATGATCTCACAGTAGATATAATTAAATTGATAAATACATGACTGGGAAAGAAACCTTTGACTATGGTTACTTACATGGTAGCTGGAGTGTATTTTGAGGGGATCTTACTTCCCATGAAACCACAGGATTGGCCTGCGAAAGCCTCTGGCTCTGAAGATTGGACTCGCAAACATACATAGCACTGCATGTGTGCGGAACTGGGCTTCCATAAATAAAAGTCTCTCTGATGCATGGCATTTTAAATTATGAGTCTATGACTGACCTGGCTCTGTGAAACGTGCATACAAAGTCGGGGTGCTCCAGAGAATGGGAGCCCCTGTGGCTGACGCCCCAGTGAGGGTGGATCCTCTTTCTGTCCCCTGATCGCATCTGAAAACACCTTCACATGGCACCTGGAATGATGTTTGAGTCACCACCCTGCAATCTGTTAAACTGGTGACTAGAACTCTAGCCATCACGCACACCTTCATAATGGCCTGGATATCCGAGCCGGGATTTAGAGTTCTGAAACTCCTCGAGCTTTTCCTGCGGCACAGCATGGATGGCCAGCTCGTGGCTCACAGCGCGTCACCCCTATCTTCTCAGTCATATTTCTGTCCTGCATCGAAGGCGCTTGAAACTCGAGTGGGCACTCCACCCCTGTGTCCACGTCCAGGATCCATGCCCATCCACCAAAGTAACAGCTGACATGTTTAGCAAATTATCCTCGGGGGCTCTCACGGGGCACATATTTCTGAGCAATATGCCTCGGGATAACCCATTATGTGTGAGTTCGTCCTCCTCTCCCCTCCATTCTGTACCTCATTGTTATCATTAGTACCACAGTGATTAGCAACGGCAGATGCATTTACTCCCTAAGGAGGTTGACGTGTATCAGATGATATCCCAATTTATTTACATACCTGTAAAATCTGAATTTCTTAAAGGGCCAATGTGTATATCTGTTTGAATTTTACAGCAACAATTATTTTGTCTTTGACAAATTCCCAGTGCCTACTGATTGGGAATACACTAATGAATGAATGAATGAGTGAGCAAATATGGTTTCATTTTGATACTCATGTGATAAATTGAAAATATACCAAGATGTAAAGTGACTCTCATTCAAGAGACCTCACTGATCTCTGGATAAAGAGCTTAGAATAAGAACTTCAGAAATATGTTAACTAACACCTGAAAACAGCCAGCTATGTTCATATCTAAAATTGACTAGAAACATTTTGATTCTGCTCCAGTTCTAGGAAGAGCTCAGGTTGGTGGTGAGGGTATGTTTTTATGGTATCAGTTGCCTCAATACCGTGTATACAGCTTTGTGAAGCAGGGATCAGAGCTTATGGTTAGATTTCTCCAAGTATTTGGGGCAAAGAACCCATCCTTGTGTGGCTGAGATGATTCTCAGAGCTCCTCCACAGGCTTTTAAGGGAAGACAGTCACACCCTATGGTTTAGTAACATTGAAATCTCTCTCTACTGGGGGGTCAGTTTATCACTGTTCTCTTAGAAAATCTCAGAATGATAGGAAACCTCTTTTACTTTCACATTTCCCACCTTACTTTATGTATGTGTACTGAAACCATCTGTCTAAATTGTGGCAAAATCTGCCAGCTCCAGATTGGCCTCATTAGTCACTTGAGAACACAGAAACAGGGATTATGGAAAAATAAATCCTCGTCTGAGAAGATTTTTCTCATCATCAGCATCATTGTTAAACATGAAAAGATTTAGGTTTCCATCTTTAAAGGACTTGGAGGAATTTTCACTCCAGAAAGAGGCTAAGAATTTCCCCGTGACCCAATTCATCCCTTATCGCGGGCAGAAGTACCTCGGCTATGAGGCAAAGGGAAATCTAGCAAGGTCCTTCAGGGCTGAAATTCCGTAAATGAGCCAGTCAAGGAGCTCGTGTGTAAAAGGTGAGATGAGAGAAGGAGTAGGTGAGAGTGAAGAATGTGGATTCCGGACACCACCATCAAACGTGGGTCCTTACGAGGCAGTCCTGAGCCAGCCTCCCAGAGGATCACACACCCTCCCAGGGCCAGCTCTTTCCTGGGGACAGAAGCCGCTGTGAACTGAGCTCTAAGAACTACATCCACTGCCCAAGCAAGTCTCTGGCACAGGGAGAAGTCCCTCCCTTTTCTCAACACCCAGGTGAACCCAGGGTCTTTGCACTGAACTTCACCATCAGCTCTTTATTTTTACTTTTAATTTAGAAACAGGGTCTGGCTAAGTTACTGCATTGGCCGGGCTGAGCTCTAACTTGTGGTCCTGCTGCCTCCAGTAAGAGACTCATGGATATCATCAGAGAAGACTCTCTCACCTGTTCGCCTGGGGCGCTCGGTGCCCTCAGGGCGGTCCTCAGCGCTCCTGCTCTCGCTCCACGTGTGAACGATCTCCAGCTCAGCTCCTCCTGACATTTGTCTTTGGAGGAACAGATGAGTGACATATGTGAAGCACCAAGAGTGTCTCACCCACAGGAAGAAATTCATGGAAGTTCGTTTCCTCTAGTCCCCCCCAAGCAAAAAGCATTACATCTTGGAATACTCTGGTGAGAGTTTGGGGCCAAAGATGCTTTACAAAAGTGGTCAGAACTGCCTTTGATTATCAGCGAAGCCTGTCTTTTAGACAAACGTTCATTTGGTGGCTATAAAGTGTCAGGTATGGTGATGGATGGGGTCGGGGACACAATGACCTACCTGGGTTAGGGCAGTTCATTGAGCAGTGGGCCTGATTGTCTAGGAGGAGGGCAGTGGGGAATGTGTGTGCTCACGTGTTTCTGGGGGTCTTCGAGGGATGTAAAAGATCTGAAGAAAAAGCAGGAGCTCAGAAAACCTCAAGATTTCGATGGGCCTCTCTGGGGAGGTCAAATAGGTGAGCACAAATATTCAGGATCCCCAGCCGAAGTTCATATCCTCCACCGTGTAACACCGAAGGGTGCCTGTTCAGCGGAGTCAGACTCCCCCGTAGTCCCGGAGGGAGAGAACCCAGCCGCTGGGTGCATATGGTGAATTATGACAGGACGACTGGTTATGACCTTTTACCATTCCAAACTGCTTAATCAATGGTCTCTTTTTACTTCACCGTTTGCTTTGGATAGTGTTCCAAAAAAGCAATTGGGAGAAAGGAGGTTTTTTGATTTAAAAGTCCAGTGCATCAGAGGCAATTAACACTTGGAAGCACCTTGCTGCCGTGACTCCTGATGTGGTGGTGACAGAGGCGGTGTAGTCCAGTGGCCACACACTTTGATAGCTGGATCTGAATACAGACTGCTGGACAGATGGGCAACCTGCGGATTCTGCAGGTCAGCTCTTTCTTGGATTTTACTTCATTTGCAAACAGAACTAGGATGAGTTTTAAAACCCTTGCTAACGACACATTTTGTGCCTCCTTAAAATTTTGCAAACAGTAAATATAAAGAATCAAGGAATTTCTTTCATCTCTCTCTCAAATATCAAATTCGCTGATATTTTTATAGATGAAATTAGAGTATTTATCCATGTAAATTCTTTGCGTCAGGTCTCAGCATTCATGAATTGATAATAACTAACTGGATTTGCTACCTAGTTACAACTGTTCTTTTCAGATCATAGAGTGACTTTAAAATGTGACCCCTTTTGAATGGGATAATCTTAGAAACTTTAGGGCCAAGGAGTGGTGAACTGAACTCCTTTTCAATACAGACCGATCAATAGCAGCGTCTCCCATGAGGAAGTGGTATTGATATAAAGCAATTCAACAAGAAAGCCTTTTCCAAATGCAATGCTTCTTAGTAAACACCAACAAAAAGTAATGAAGATTTCAGGGAGGAAATGAGAATTCGAGCACAACGAACCTATTGGTTGTTTCTTCTACCGAATCTCTTTTCTGTCATAGAAATAGGTATAACCCTGTGCAACTGATGATCAGCTAGAGTCCGATTTCTGAAGACTGAAAAATTAATATCCATGAATATTTCTGAGAGTACTGAAAGGTTTTTTTCTCATTTTTAAAAAAGGAGAAACAGGTTTTTTCTTTTACTATTCTGGAAATGAATATCAAAAGCATATTTCTATGACACAGACTGATTCTTGATTTCCCTAGAGGAAAACATCTTTCTTTGCTTGTAGCTATACAATACTAACAAGTAGCAATTCATGTGTTTTTATTGTTTTTAGATGCTAATAGAGTGTCATGAAAATATTCATCCTTCAGTATTCACCAGAAAAATAGTCCAGATATAATGAAAATAAAGAATAAAGGATATTGAAAGAACTATGATAATCTATTAAATACATATAACCTTCTTCAAATATCCCCTTATGTTACATTTTGACTTGGCAAACTAGATGAAATGCAAATGAAATTCATGAAAAGGTTTATTGCTGCCCCCATAGAATATTACTTCCTTCCAGATTGAGATGCACCAATTAATATCTCCTCCCTGGGCATGTCTGAGAACTCACTGCTCATCATCCATTCCATTTATTTTATTTATTTATTTTGTCTTTTTGAGATAGGGTCTCACTATACAGTTCAGGCTGGCCTTGAACTCACTTTGTAACACAGGCTGGCCTCAAACTCGCAGCAGTCCTCCTGCCTCAGCCTCCCCAGTCTGGGATTACAGGCGTGCACCACCACGCCCAGCTAATTTTAATATGAAAAATACTGACTTGCTTTATAAGACCCAAAAACTTCTCCAACTTGTTCTTGATTTTGGACAATTGTGTTTTTGGTTTAACCTAAGAGTAGTTTGATCTTTATATTTCCCTACTGTAGAAATCAGAGAGTTATAATAAACTGATTTGGAAACGATAGAACTCAAAAATTTTTTAGGACACATCTGCTTGATTTGAAAGCTCATACTTAAGAAAATTTTACAAAAGATCAATAAAAGAGAACTCTGATGATGTCAGTAAAATTCTTAGCCAATGTAAGAAATACCACATAGTCACTCTTTGTTTAATGGCTGAATTCCCTTCCTGTGAGTAGGACTATGTTGTTAAGTGAGTTGGTCAGTAGATGAGTAGTTGTACATAGTATGTATATTACAATGTTCAGAGCAAAGAAATAGTCAAAGGAAACTCCAGCTGGATGACTGCTTTTATTTGCGTGACTCTTACATGCAGTACTGTGATGTATAACAGAACATAAAACTATAGTACTGTACTGTACGGAAAATACCATCAACAAAAATGACAGTACTGTATTAACAAGGCATATGACACACACACAAAAAGACAGGTTGTTAAACAAGGAATATCTGTATTTGACTCTAGGCAGATGATTGGCAAAAGTAAGGAGGATATTTTTGACATTAAAAAAAAAGCAAAATATGACTAGGGATATGAAGACCTCAAGATTATTATAGTTATGAAATAACCAGAGCCAGCAGATTACTACTTTTGTTGTGGAGTAGAGAGAAGGAACAGAGGCATTAGTTCTTTTGCGATTCTAAACATTCAGCAGTTTTCTATTGAATGCCTATTGTTTTCCAGATCCTCTGCTGATGGACTCCACTGAAATCCATTAATATTTAAATCAAATATGTGATGTGTAGCTGAATCTTTAATCTCAAACAAAAATATGTTTTTGAAGAGGGGAAGTAAATTCTATAACCTGGGCAAAGAATCACACGGATACAGGGGAACGAAACTCCTAATCTGCTAGATGTCCGGTGAGAGTTCGTGTTCTCTAAAATCCCAGAATGAATTTTAGGAACAACGGAGGTTAAGAACAGAATATATTTATTGAGAGAAAAAAAAAGTTTCTGTCTCAGAGAGAGAGATGGAAGGGGTCCTGAGTGGGTTGCCAAGGACCCTGGCTTCTCTAGGGATTTTATAGAGCAAAACTACAAGGTGAGGAGGGTCCAAGGTGGGGAAAAATGGGAACTTGCAAGGCAGACGGGCATGAGGTGGGACAGAACTTGGTCAACTAGTAAGATTAATTGCTCAAGTAAAATTGATTAAATTGGGGACAAATGGGGAATCGAGTCATATAGCAAGAGGGCGTGCTTAAAGAGCAGTGACTCTTTCTGTAAGGGGTTGGGATGGTAACTCCTGGCTTCCTCAGGGTGATAGATACCTGTCTAGACTATCAGTGCCTGATATTTGTCCTTAGGAAATATGTGGGTACATTTGATTTATCTTTTGTCTTGAGGTCTGGCCTACAGCAGACGTGTCTGTCTCCCCCACAGTTGCAAGATATCTGGTCCTCTGCACTGGCTCCTTGGAGGGCCCAGCCCTGCCTGGCTGCCTGTAACATTTCTAACTAACTCAGCTGCCTGTAACAACACCACGACCCACCTCACCCCTACACACTCGTGCAGCTGTCCTCAGGTGACCTGGACCCATGGGGCAGTGGGAATCCACAATGTCATTTTGTCCTCACTGTTGAGTGTAGTGTTGCACACACGTCCTGCATGAAGCGATGCTCCTTAGGAGAATTTGTTCTTTTAAGATGATGTCAGTGGTGAGCTCTGTAATCAGTCACTGGCTGGGCCATGTGTAAAAAAGAGGCTGAACTCTGGGCTGTTTCCAAGCATTCAGGATCGGCTCATGATCCATGGCATCAACATGCACATCACAGATAGTTCTTTCCTCCGTGAAGCGGTCACAGTAACTTGATCTTTCTCAAGCACATTTTTCACTCATCCCTTTCTGTACAGTCTCTGGCCATAGAAGAGCAAACATTAACAGTGCCTGCCTGGCAAGCACGAGGTTGTGAGTTCGATTCCTTGTACAAAAAAAAAAAAAAGAGCAAAAATTATTGTTGGTCTTTGTGGCCTGGTTGGAGAAGCTGAAACGGTAAGTAAATGCACAGCTATTCAGCACAATCTGTTCTACTGTTCCTGAAGCTATTTTACTCTTGTATCTGCACACCCAGTGTACTGTATTTGTTAAAGACAAAGATATTACTGCAGTTCTGCATTTACAGAGATGTTTAATCATGACCCCTGCTCCAGGGAGACTTAGAATAAATATGAGATGCGTGTGGAGACCTGCAGACCAATAAAGACAGTTCGAGAAGAGAGATGTGGCCTCTCTGAGAGGAGCTCAGGGCTCTGGGAGTGATGAAACCCCTCAGAGGTTCAGAGAAAGCTTCCTACTTAGGCAGCATTTGAAACTACTTTAAAGGATGACAGTGCCTTCTCCACTCTCTTCACTGTTTTGTGTGTGCAGACTTCCCTGGAGGTGGGCTGAGATGCCGTGAAGGGAATGTCTCAGACGACTCGTGTGCAGGAAGCATAGGAGGATACGCTAGAAAGGGTGGGGCTAGAAAGGTAAATTGGGAACACATTGCAATGGATTTCTCCCATAGACCATGCACGGTTACTTCCCAAACAGTGTAGACGAAGGATCTTCCCAGGAGCAGTGTGTGAATATTGGATCAAACTGGGGGGGGATTAGAGGTAGGAAAAAACACTGTGTTAGTGCTTGGAGGAGGTGATGAGGGATTAAATTGGGGGAGGGTGCGTGAAAGCAAGAGAGAGATGTGCAAACCAAGAAGTATATGTGTTTCAAAGCAGTACTTTCCAGAAATAGTCAAGAAATTTAAGACTATCTGTTATGGCTTGTATCTAGATGACCTCTCAAGCCTCATGCACTCACTGGGGGGTGGGTCTGTGGCATTAAATTGGTTTATGCTGATTGGTTTAGCATAGTTCTGGATATGTATAATGAGACGGCCTGCCCTCGGTGTGGATGGCACCAACCAATAGCTTTGCAGCCTGAATGGAACAGAAGGAAAAGGAAGGCTCAATGCTGCTGCTGCACTGCCAGTGCCAAGTTCCTTACACTTAGGCAAGAATCTGGAGCACTCCAGTAACGGCCATCCCTGAAGAACCAAGTGTCTTCGTTCTAGTTTCCCTGAATAAAGTCTCTGTAGGTCATTGTGTCATCCCCAACTCAAGTGTCCATAGCTGTGCCCATTGGGTGGGATGTCGGTCACAGGTTTGCATTTGCACTGCAAGGATATTTTCTGAGTTTTGCCCCAGAGAAGCAGGATTTGTAATACGGAGATGATTAACATATAAGGAGGATTCTCAAAATGTATGATGCTATTATGCATCAGTAATTCACAGATAAAATGTTATATATTAGTCATTGACAAGCGAAGTATGTCTACTGCACACACCAGAATTGGTTATTTTCGGACAATACTTTTTGGTAAATTGAAATGGTTTTCCTTTGCAAATCTTATTAAATGTACCACCATTCATGTATAGCTAATCATTTCTTGTTAGGATAGGCTAGATAAAAATGACTCAAACTTTCAGTGGCTTACAATTATAATTTTTCTTTCTTACTCATTTTAGATAATCATAGTGAGTCACTCATACTTCTGCTATTATTGGCCTTGGGGTAGTTGTGATTCTTCTCTTTTCTCCATTATTTGATTGTGGTGTTCCCACGGAAAGAGAGGAGGAGATGGGGACAGAGATGGGGACGGGGACGAAGACAGGGATGGAGATGGAGATAAAAGAGAGAGAACCAGAGTGACATAGTGGCTCTAAGAGTGTGGATCTGGCACATATCAATACTGATTATATTTGTCAAAAATGAGTCAAATGGTCAAACTTTATATTATATGGATAGGAAAATATAGTCTCACAGAAAGATCAGTGACTAAATGACAGGAATTATAAACTAGTCTAATCCTGTGTCATCATCTCACATATTTCCAGATTTACTTTAAAAATACTGACCCTGTCCATAAGAAATACCCAACCAAAGTTTCATTCAGTTGCAGCAGCTGGCCAGGAAATTGAGTTCTGTGATAATCTGCATCTGATATTTTCACAATAATCTCTTTGAGATTACTTTTCTGGGCCCGGCTCCATATAATTTCTATGGTGTTCTGTGTCCAAGGCAACTGAGGAAGAGCAAAGAAATCACGCTGGAAGCATTGTTTCCTGATGTCTTTCTTTAAAGCCAGAGATTCTTTGCTCCACTCTCTTCCAAGATGGTGCATAACGTGGGTCACTCTTCTTCCAACCTTTGGTAAGTTTCTCTCTCTGAGGTATAAGGGCGAGGAGCACTTAAGGTGTGATTTATCTGGTGGGAGACTTTTGAGTCCATGAGGACACAGCTCGAGTGCCTATACTCTGGGGAACCAAGGCACTAAAAGTGTAGAGGCACAGTTTAAAAGAAGTCTTCAGGCCTATTTAAAAGCTGTCGTCCATGCCAAGAACTGACATATAAATGCTCATGGAGGACTCTATAGGAAAAACCTGTGCTGTTCTCAGGGGCACTGCCACCCTCTAATGGTCACATCTGACACTGCCCTGCAGGAGACAAGTGGGACACGTGACCATGGTCCGGAATCCAGGACTCCCGCCTTGCTCTCCTGAAGCTTAGAGAGCCAGTGTGGGCCGATGACTGAGTCTCCTTTGCGTAGATGCCATTGCACAGTCATTTGCATCTGTAACACCCAGGCCGATAGTAACTCAACAGAAAAATGGAATCCTGGGACTTGTTTACACTAGTGTCTATTCTCAGCCAGGAGGGAAGGGCTCCAGGAAGACTGAGCCCCTCTCAGGGAGCCGATCCTGAGGCCCGAGAGAGGAGAACTGAAGAAGTGGGTGCGGGCCTGTGAGACCAGCTCTGCTGGTTCTCTTCTAACTCCGGAGTTGGCTGGTTTGCTGAATCTGCTGAGATTTTCTTGTAAGTCCAGTTGTGATTCCTCATTTGCTGGATGTTCCTGGTGCATCAACTCAAAACTT
>RJWT010056624.1:0-10010 GCA_004365215.1 Cuniculus paca
TAATCCCTCTCAAAAACTTGTTTCAAACACACTCATTACATTTTTCCAAACACACTCATTACATTGTTCTTAGCCCCGAAAGTCCTCTTTTGTAAAGTGTCTTTACAAGGCATGATCAAAAATACAGTGAATGCTTCTGCTGAGTCCCACCCAAAAGAAAGGCAGCCTTGTAAAAACATTATTGTAGGTTCTCACCACCTTATTTACCAGACATGGAACTGTGCAACTTGTGGCTCTTCCCCAACTCAAAATGGCCATGAAAGGTAAGCATTCAGAATCAATTCAGGACATCAAAACAGCCAAGACAGCATAACTATGATAAAGACACCTATAAAAAAGAACTTCCAGAACTGCTTCAGAAAATGGCAACAATGATTGAAGAGAACTAATGGCACTTTGTCTTCTACAGTAAGAAATATTTTAAAATTTTAACACACAATGTATTTTTCAATCATACTTCCTATAAAGAAAGTTTTTGTGTAAAGCAGAAATAAGGACAAAAGAGCCCTTTAGAACAAAAGATCTGTTATTTATAGGAGACTATGAATCCAAACCAGCAACTGGTAATACAATAGCACTAGATCAAACAACAATATATCAAGATTCATGTGGGCACAATTATTTATTTGTCCTTATATTTGTCAGTTATACCAGCAGTTACTCAGCTGTGTTTGAGAGGGCCCCAAGATCGTCCTAGATTTGATCACTGACCAGGAGAACTCACAGAATGATGATTTATTCAGTGAAAAGATACAAAGTACAACTAACGAAAAGAAAAAGCACTTATAGCAAAGTCCAGGGGAAACAGTCACAAGCTTCTACGTGTTCTCTCCCAGTGGAATCACTCAGGATGCCTACGATTCCCAGCAGTGAACTGTGACAATATGTGTGAAATGTTGTCTACTAGGGAAGCTCATTAGAGACTCAGCACCCGGGGTTTTTATTGGAGGCTAGTCATGTACTCAGCCTCTGTCTGAACATACCAAAAGCCTACGCTCCCCTCCACCAAGAGCAGCTTTCGGGGAAAAAAAAAAAAAACCATGTTATTTGCACAAATAGTTTAGGTACAATGGTAGCAACTGTCTGCAATCCTAGTTCCCAGATGCCAGCGAAGAGCCAACTTTGTAAATAAGCCTTTTTAAGGACAGCAGTTCCGGCTGGGATATAGCTCACTGGGATATTTGCCTAGTACACACAAGGTCCAAGGTTTGATCCTCACTGTGGCAAAAAAAAGTTTACACCTTCTATATTAACTCTTCTGCAGAGCTATATACAAACAACTGCAAAAATATCACTATCTTATAACAACATTTATTTTTTTTCTTCAATAAGTTGTAGGTCGTGTCCTTGGTAGACTAGACTTCAGGCTTTGAACTGAGTTCATGTCTAGTCCAAAAATCTTCATAATTCAGGGACCTTTGGTTCTCTAAGGTCATGTTCTCATGGCATTTGGAAGAAATACAGCACAGCAAGCTAAATCCTGCAAACGCTTTAAGGTCTGTTTACATTACATTCCACCAGTCAAAGCACAAACATACCAACAGGAGCAGGGTAAGAGAAGAGCCTTCCTCCACAGGGGAAACTGCAAATGCAGATGGCAAAGGGTGGGAATGTACAAACCCCTTTCAGGGACAGATTAAAAAATTGGGACTGCTAATTCAATCTACCACAGCATCCTAGGAACCTCACAAGACTCAGGGGGCAAATAAGGTTAGAAGCAACACCTCATCACCTTTGAAAATGGTATTTCTTGGCTTATTAGTTCATTCTGATATCTACACCCAAAAGAGCCTTGATCTAGTCAGGAAAAAAAACACATAATTTTAGAATATTCATAGTAATATAATAATGAGTTACTTAGTAATATAATAATGAAAGTAATAACAGCTAACATTAAAACTGTGTGCTAAGAGTGTTACATGCATGATATTATTTAGCCCATTTATGACATTATTATTCATATTCAAATGAGAATATGAAGGCCTATAGATTTTCCCAACATCATAAAGCTTGTAAGTGATGAAGAAAGATTTTGAATCCAGAGAGCCTAGATCCAGAGTTCATGCTTTTATTCATTATGATATTTTAAGTTCTGTACTTGGGCACATATACCACACTGCAGTGCTTCAGTACTAGAATATAAAAGTGTACCAAAATTGTATGTGTCTTCAAATTTTCACATTATCATTGATTCATATGAACTCAGAAGGCTAAGACTTAATCTTTCAGGAAAATAAAATTTTATCCTACTCTATCTTCCACATGTACTCTTCCCTATGATTCTACACAGGCAACATTTTCAAGCAAGAAAAAATGATCACAAAAGAAAATAGTCACCAAAATATTCCATTTTCATTAAATAAGTTCATTCAAGACTATTCAAAAACCAAACAAAAATATGTCTCAATTATGAAGTAAGAATTTTGTAATGCAAACATAGTTCTAGAGCATCCACAGTTCTAGTCCTTCTCTCCTTGGTTATATTGAAGTGCACTCATTACACATATTCCTTTATATCCAATTTGCTTTCTGAAATTATGGAGAATGAAAGCATGGCAGCCTGTGTCAGAAATCATGAAGGACCTCGTGTTGAAAGGGGTGCTGCTGTAATAAGCTCAGAACCACCAAGTATCTCATTCGAAGATGTGCAAATGGTATAGGAGTAAAATTTGGGCCTAGCTAACAGAGCTGATTAAAACTTCATCTTCAGGAATCTAGAGGGTTACTAACAACAAAACATCATCATGATGTCGTCATCATGTAAGAAACAAAATACATATGAGAGAGAACATTTCTGTTTTCTAAGAGTATCATTACCTTAAAAAGGCAGAATGAAAGAACCTAAACAAATACCACCTGTTTGAAGAGAAAATTTAAAAGTACAGTGTAAGACTTTAGTCCAAACATGAACAATAAAATGCAGACTATATTTTTTCACAATGTCCAAGACAGAATAAAGTCAAGTACTATTATCTGTGAAAGAAGGAAGGTGCTTAGTCTGAATGTTTTTGCTTTAAACAAATTCTTACTTACTTTCTTTGCTAGTTTCTCAAGGGCTCGTTCATTTATCTAAATGTGTGATTATACTGACTTGTGAAAAATGCAAAATCAGAAACTCTACATGGATTTATGAGATTCTTCAGAGGAGAGAATGATGATTCAATGGAAAGCAGAAATTGCTGTGAACTTTCCTTTAAGTTGAAACCAAATTTAAATATTCCAGTGAAAAAACAATTATATATTTCGTTAGTTTACTAGGCATAAATTATTCATAATTTTCACACCAAAGTGTCTATGTAATTTAATTTTAACAAAATTTTCCCATGATTTTTCAAGGTTCATAGAAAATGTTAATAAAGCTAAAATTGCGAATAAAATTAAAATTTCACTTTTAAGAATACTAATTAGTGTTTGGATTTTCTGTGGACTAAATAGTACACAGTCACCTCTATTTTTGGTTATCATTTCAGAATTTTTTTGACTGACACATAATACAGTATTTGTACATATTTATAAGGTACAATATGATGCTTTGACTCACATATTTATTGAGTAATGATCAACTCATAGTAATCAGCGTATCTAGCACCTTTAACTTTTATCATTTTTTTACAGTGAGTGTAATCAAAATCCTTTCTTCTATCTTATGTGTTGACTATGTATCCTGCAATTCTACTGTATTCATTTATTAGTTCTGGAAATTTTATAGCAGAGTGTTTAGGGTTTTCTTTACACAATATCATGCCATCTGCAAACAAGGAAAGTTTGATTTCCTCCTTTCTATTTCTGGATGCCTTTTATTTCTTTCCCTTGACTACTTATTTTGTTTCTAGTACTATGATTTCTAGTACTATGTTGAACAGAAGTGATGAAAGTGGGTGTGATATTTCAACTGTCATTGCATTAAGAAACGCCTCACAGCTTAGTAGGTATGCATAGGTCTAGGTGGGATCATGGAGGCATGGCCTTGGGTACTCTGTATGATCCTTCTGGCACTGTTCCCTTCCTTTGCTTCTTGGCTAACATAAATTGAGAGGCTTTGTGCCACATGTCCTTCTGCCATGATGTTTCTGCCTTGGAGCCTATTAATCATGGACTGAATCTCCTAAACTATGAGCCAAATAAAGCTTTTCCTCCTCCTTTAAATTGAGGATGTTGGGTCTTTTGTCCAGCAGGTGGAAAGCTGACCAATACAGTGGGCACACTTGTCTTGTTCTAGGTCTTAGAAGAAAAGCTGTCAACTTTTCCTCATTTAATATACTACCTGTAAGTTTGTTATATATGGCCTTAATTATGCTGAGGCACAATTCTGCATCTAACTTACTAAGAGTACGGGATCCTATTATAAAGGGATGCTGAATTTTATCAAATGCTTTTTCTGTACCTATTGAAATGATCATATGGGTTTTGTGCTTAATTCTTTTAATGTAGTGCATCACATTTATTGATTTGCTTATGTTGAACTATCCTTGCATTGCTGATATGCATCCCATTTGATCACAGTGAATGATGTTTTTAATGTGCTGTTGAATTCGAATTATTAGTATTTTGTCAAGCTTTTTTTTTTTTCCATCTATGGTCATCACAGATATTGGCCTATAATTTTCTTTTTTGTTGTTGTATCCTTATCTTGTTTTGGTATCAGGGCAATGCTGGCTTCACAGGATGAGTTTGGAAGGAGTCCTTTCTCTTCAATTTTTCAAAATACTTTACGAAGAATTGGTATTAGTTCTTTAAATATTTGGTAGAATTCAGCAATGAAGCCATTAGGTCTTGGGTTTGGTTTTGTTTTGTTTTTGACAGGGTCTCACCATGCAATTCAGGCTGGCCTTGAGCTCACTTTGTAACCTAGGCTGGTCTCAAACTCGCAATGATTCTCCTACCTCAGCCTCCTGAGTGCTAGGATTACAGGCATGTGCCACCATGCTCGACTGGGCTTTTCTTAATGAGGATTATTTAAAATTATTGATAAATCTCATTGATAAATCTGCTCAGGTTTTCAATTTTTTTGAATTTCAATTTTGGCATTGTGTACAGGTCCAGGAATTTGTCCATTTCTTATAAGCTTTCCAATTTGTTGGTGTGTAGTTGTTGATAGTAGTCTCTAAGGATCTTCTGTACTTCTGTGGCATTAGTGGTAATGCAATCAGAGTTTCATTCCTGATTTTAAAATCTTTCTCTTTTTTTCTTAGAACACCTAAAGCCTCATTGATAAGGCCTTTAAAAAAAAATCCAGCTCTTAACCAAGCATAGTGGCTCATGCCTATAATTCCAGCACACTGGAAGTAGAAGGTGGGGGTAGAGACTTTCATTTTTCTTGACACTTCTTTTTTTTTTCTTTTCTTTTCTTTTTTTTTTTTAGTTTATATTTTATTTCTGCTCAGACCTATACTATTTCTTTCCTTGTATTAATTTTGGGTTTCACTTTTCTTGCTTTTCTAGTTTCTTGAGATGCATTGTTTAGTCATTCATTTGAGCTTTCTACTTTTTGTGATGTAGGTGTTTATTGGTATGACCTTCCCTCTGAGAATTGCTTTCGTTGTACCCTGTAAGTTTTCGTACATTGTGTTGAGATTTTCATTTGTTTCAAGAAACTTTTAAAATTTTCTTTTAATGTTGTCAATGACCCGTTGGTTATTTAGGAGCATGTTGTTTAATTTCTACATTTTCACAAATTTCCAGAGTGCCTCTTGTTGTTGATTTCTAGTTTCATTTCATTGTTGTCAGAAAAGATAGTACTTGATATGATTTTGGTTTTTTAAACTTATTAAGAGTTATTTTGTGGCCTAATATATGACTTATCTTGGAGAAAAACATGTGCAGTTGAAAAGAATATATATTCTGTGGCCGTTTGGTAAAATGTCCTTAAATGCTCTGACAGGGCCATTTGACCTATAGTAGTTTAAATCTGATATTTCTTTGTTGATTTTCTGTCTAGATGATCTGTCACTGATGAAATTGAGGCTGAATTTCCTATTACTATTATATTGCAGACTGTTTTTCCCTTTAGATTATTAATATTTGTTTTATATATTAGGTGCTCTGACATTGAGTACATACGTACTTATATTACTGTATCTTCTTACTGTTTTGACTCCTTATCACTAAACAAAAGCTCTGCTTTTCTCTTTCTATTCTTTTTAACTTGAAGTCTATCTTATCTGCTAGAACTATAGCTACTCCTTTTCTGTTTTAGTTCCATCTGCATAGAGGATCTTTCTTCATTTATTTGTAGTCTATGTGTGTCCTCACTGGTGAAGCAAGCCTCTTGCAGGCAGCAGTTGATTGAATCTTGAGTTTTAGTCATTCTGCCACTGGCTTTTTTTTTTTTGAGACAAGATTTCACTCTGCAGTTCAGGGTGGCCTTGAACTCACTTTGTATCCCAGGCTGGCCTTGAATTCACAGTAATCCTTCTGCCTCAGCCTCCTGATTGCAGGGATTACAGGCATGCACCACCATGCTGGGCTATCAGGCTTTTCATTGGAGATTTTAATCCATTTATATTCAAGGTAATTATTCAAAGGAAGGAATTTACTACTGCCATTTTATTGCTTCATTTGTACTTTTTTGGATAGACCTTTGTATATTTCTTCCACTTTTACTTTCTTCTTAGTATATCTATTACAGGTTTCTTTGTGGTTACTATGAGGCTTACTAACCATATCTCACAACTGGTAAAGACTTTAGGCCATCAAAGCTTGCTTTCAGACTCTCTAGGAAGCTAGCTCCTTGCCTTTGTTCTCAATTGAGGCATGGCAACTGATTTTGTACCACTGGCTGTGCTCTGCTGTTAGGCTGAACTCCTAGGTAGGCACTGCAATTGCAACTAATCCACTTGGGCCACAAGGTGTGCTTCTTAGCATGGTGATGGCCTTGTTCCTCCCTGGGTGGGTTCTGTAGGTGGTCTGTGAGGCCAGGAGGAATGCTACACTCTCAGGTATAGCAGAGCCAGTGCCTGTTAGTTTTGGTAGTATCCCTCCCTGGACAGGGTCTAGAGGCGTCTTTGTAGAAGGCCCTATTTAAACTCCCAGGTGTGGCAAAACAGGGCCTG
The DNA here is from genome assembly GCA_004365215.1 of Cuniculus paca. Lineage (NCBI taxonomy): Eukaryota > Metazoa > Chordata > Mammalia > Rodentia > Cuniculidae > Cuniculus > Cuniculus paca. The sequence goes on from RJWT010056624.1 coordinate 7,053, forward strand.
GTTTTTATTTGCAGCTTTGGTTTAATACCACTCTGGGCAGTCTGGAGGTGTTCCAAGGGTGGCATGCTAGTTTTTGGAATTTGCTGTGGGGGTGTTCTTCTTCCCTGGACACTTTACAGAGTAAGGTTCTACCTGGAAGGTGACCATCTAGGGAGTCAGGCCAAGTAGCACTCCCATCTCTTCTAGGGAGTGCTTCTGGAGCAAGGAGACAGGGAAAGTTAGGCAAATAGGGCACAGGTCCCAAACAGTTAACCTAAAGTAAACTAAAAGCTGGGGTGGTGAGTTAACATACCAGAGGCTCAGAATAATTAACTTAAGCAAGCTAACTGCTTCATGGATATCAAAGGCCTTACCCAGAGCACCCTGCTTTCTGTCATAGTCACAGGTCCCAAAAACTGCATAAAAGGCAAATGGACTTAAACATCTTCCATTTTACTGCTTCATGGAAACCCCTCCCCGACAAGCAGAGACCTCTTTTATTCTTTCTAAAGAACACATGTTTGTCCATTCTCCACCACTTGCTGCTTGCTGGTTTGTAGGCTTTGATCCTTGTTGCCCCCAAATAAGAACCCAAGAGCTAGAGGGAGCTGGTTACACTTCTTTCAGATCAGCTTTGCCAATTGGTTATGTTTGTAGCTAGTAGCTGACCAAGGGTCACTCCTGACAGGTGTGCTGCGCTTTCAATAAACATGATACACTGGTCTCTGTGGTCTCTACCTCTTTCTTTGTTTCTATCTGGCCCTAGGTGGCCTAGCTGTCCAGTTTTCTCCTAATTCCCCATGAGCTGAGAACAGAATAGGCTCCCCAAGAGCATTTCAGAATGCTAGGGGAGCCAGGTAGTTGTTTTCAGTGTTCTCTTTTTCCTCCGTAGGAGCTGTGGGCCTTGAGGTTTCTCTCTATGTGGCACTCTGTCCCCTTGGGAGACGAAGAGAGGGTGATGTAATCCAAAGCAAGACTTTTTTTTCTTACACAACCAATGCAAAATTTTGTTCAGTTCGGGGGAGCACACAGGTCTTATTCCCAAGTTTTGGGGGTTTAACCAAGGTGTTATTTTTGGTGGATAACTGTGAGCTGCTCCATCTGTTTGGGGGAGTGTGTGGGGAAAGGCTGGGATCATCTGTTCAGCCATCTTAGTGATGTTGCTTCACTCATTTTAGAACTTTTATACTACATTGTTTATTGTTAATGAAGGTTTGAAACATCAGAATTAATTTAACATAAACTTAACTTCAATATAATTATTGAATATACTCATAAAATAATACTCAATAATATACTCATAAAACTTATTAACATTCATGTGTTTAAACACAAGGGAAATATATTTTTTAAAAGGGCAACACTTTTCAGAAAAATTTCCCAACAGTGCAAAGTATTTCTCCCAAGATATCACAGACCAAACTTAAGCATGGCAAAGTTCCTTGGAGAACGATGAAGGCAAATTTCTATTCATCTTGCAAGAATTTCCACTATAGTGTTTACAACAAACAGCTTTCCAAAGCCTCCTTGAAAATTTTCAGTGACTGGGAGTAGAGGTCACTGAATGGCTCTGGCCTTTTCCTTTGCTAGTAAGCCCTGATTATGGACAAAATTCTTCCTGTTGATAAAAATCTATATTGTTGAAATCTATATTCTGAAGTTTTCAACCTATGCTCTTGAAATTTTTATATTCTTAAATTTTCAACCCACCGGTTATAGTTCTAGCATCCGTAAACAAGTCAAATTTAATTTTCCTGTTTCCTAGCTATAATTAGGAACAGCACATAACTTTGTGATTTGTAGAAAGTCCAGGAGGGTCAGGAAGGTATAACAGAGCAATGGAAGACTTTTGGTTCACAGGAGTATTTTGGCAGATATAATATAATCCAAGGCTATAAAAAAAGTCTGGGAGGAGCTAAAGATGGCGGAACAGTAAGCAGCAGAGTAAACAGTCTCTCTGAGAGAAACAGTTCAGATGCTGGAATATAACATCATGGAGAGGATAAGAAGGAAGGAACTGGGTCCCCTGAACCAAGGAAGAATCTAAAATATGACTCGAAGCCCTCAAAGAGAATAAAAAGAATTTAAACGAAGAAGAAGGTGGTGGCTGGCAGTGCCTCAGCCTGAAGTGGGATTCACCCCACCGGAAGACCTGCTGAGCCTGGAGATGCGCACGGTCACGGTTGCGGTCATGGTCACAGCTGCGGTGGACCCGGGAGGTCTCTGCAGAGAGGCGCGGGAGTGAAGGAGAGCTGCAGGCGTGGAGATCTGTGCTGGCAGTGGGTGAGTGTTGGAATTCCACCCCACCCACACCCCACGGGAGAGAGTGGTCGGCCAGGCTCCATCTTGGAGTCGGGCAGGTTGCGCCCTCTTTTGGCCAAGACTGCTAACTACTGGCGTCAGTGCCAGGTTGTGGGCGGAAGGACCCACGGAAGTTGCCTGAAGGAAGCCAGAAAAAACAAACAAACAGTCATTTGGGAGCTCCAGGTTGTGGGCAGACCCGCGGAAGCTGATTGGTTGAAGATCGGCTCCCAGGCGCCTTTCAGACAATATCGCTAAACAGCTTACATTCCCAGGGCCTGACCAGGTCTGCTCCCGTGCAAACCCCAGGTGGCTTGGTCCCCAGTTCAGTGCAGACACACAGGCACCCAACATCAGATATACGTAGCCAGCACTGGCTAAAAAAGACAAACAGCCTAGCTTCGGAGAAGTTGTGGCCAGTGCTGGGGTGCCTGGGACCACACTACTCAGGGGTAGAAGAAATCAAGAATATGCCAAGGCAAAGAGGGAGAGGGCAATCTCTGGCATCCAACCCAAGCGGTGCAATTCCACAAAAGGAAAACATGGAGATCGAGAATTGCACACCTGAAATGTCTGAAGTGCTCTCAATTGAAGTGAAGAAACAACTTCAGGAAGCTATAAGAGAAATTAGAACAGAAATTCTATCCCAGGTAAAAGAAGAAATGAAAACCATAATAA
>RJWT010056625.1:0-10006 GCA_004365215.1 Cuniculus paca
TTGCTATGTAGTTCAGGCAGGCCTTGAACTCACTGTGGAGCCCAGGCTGGCCTCCAACTCAAAATGCTCCTCCTGCCTCAGCCTCCAAAGTGCTGGGATGGCTGACATGTGCCACCATACTTAGCTTTTTCTCTCTTCTCGAGCTGGACACCTTTGTTCTCTCAGTCTTGGATGTCAGAACTCCAGGTCCTGCAGACGTTGGCCTCTGGGACTTCTACCGGGGACCTTCCAGGTTCTCAGGCCTTTGGCCTCGAGCTTCGAGTTACACCTTCAGCTTCCCTGGTATGTGTGTGCGGTGTGTGTGTGTATGTGCATGCGTGTGTACGGTGTGTGTGCTGTGTGTGTGTGTGCATGCGGTGTGTGTGTATGTGTGCAGTGTGTGCCTTTGGAGATCCTTGACTTAACCAGTTTTTAGACAAAGCCACTATTAAAAATTGTGATATGTGAAGAAATCAAGGTAATACTCCAAAGCTGTCCCTGCCAACTCATTTCACTGCCCCATGCTGCGGCCCTGGCCCTTGAGGTCCCCGGCGCCCAGCACCGGGCGTGTGCGGGGAACACACAGAGGACCGCCGAGTTTCTCCTCCCATCTCCATCGTCCAGGGCTCCAGCCCCACTGGCGGACTTACACACGGAAGCCGGCTGGCAAAGCAAGTCAGAGCTCGCTTCGTTCCCACCCAAAGAGCAGGTTGCAAACCTTCCACCTGCTCGGGATCTCAGTTCCGGGAAGACAATGCCGAGGCACAGTCGAGAGGGACCGGACTGACTTCTTCAGCCAGGGTCCCGCAGAGTTACTTCCGGCTGCCCACGAAGCAGCACAGCACAAGGCGTGGTTAGGCCCGGGGTTCTCACCAACACCTGTGGTGTCCATTTGTCCCTCCTCCCCACTTTCTCCCCGCTTATTTAAGGGGGGGGGATTTTTTGAGACAGGGTCTCTCTATGTAGCCCAGGTCTCTCTGTGTGGCCTCAGACTTGCACCAATCCTCCTGCCTCAGTGTCCTGAGTGCTGGGATCGCAGGTGTGCACCACCACGTGTGCCCGGCACTTTTCTACCGCGGGCCAGCTTGCTCCTCCACACGCCTGCCCATGTGAATGGTGTCCGGCAGCAGGTGAGGCCTCTGGCCACCTGTCCCTGTCTTCACCCACGTGAGCCACAGCTGGGAGGGGGGATGGGAAAGAGCCCACCTTGGTCTCCTCCGTTAAACTTGGAGCCCTGTGCCGCCCCCACCCGCCAAGACCAGGTTCCCAGAGCAACAACAAAATCTGTCCTTGCCTGGTGAGACCGAGAAGGGACAATTTTGTCTGGGTCCTGCTGCTTGCTAGTGTGACTTCCACGTCCCCAGCTCTTTCTTGACTCCCCCGAGCCTCCGTCTGGCCCTCTGTGAAATGGGAACTTGGGGAGAAAAACACCTCCCGGGGAGGCAGGGATGTCCCAGGGGAGAAATGCACCGGCATCCCAGACGGGGCTGGGCCCCCCATGTGCCCTCTGTGAATGGGCTGGGTGTTCAGATGACAGTGACAAACCGGACAAATCTTACAACAACAGAGCTGGGGGCACTTAGGAGCCCACCTGGCCAGGGGGGACAGAGAGGCGGCAAGGGATCAACCCTGGGTGCTGAGTAAGGGTCCCAGACACTGCGGGGACAGGAAGAATCAGAGAGGGGGCCATCCCACCTGGGCGTTGCTCCCAAGGTGACCCCTTGTGTGGCGTCGAAGAACTCAGGGGTCTGGGGTTGCAGGGATGGGATTTAATCTCAAAGGACATGACAAGAGCAGCTCCCATCACCCCTGAGCGCCCATTTCCCCTGTGCAGGCCCAGGTTCATGGTGTTGGGAGGATACGGTTTTCATTGCATTGACTCCGACCTACACCACTCGCATTAAATCATTTCAAACCATAAGCCCAGGATGGGCGTGGTGGCAAAAGTCTGTGATCCCAGCATTCGGGAGGCTGAGGCAGGAGGATTGCCCAGAGTTCCGGGCCAGCCTGGGCTACCTAGTGAGACCCTGTCTCAAACAAGCAAACGAAGCCCTAAGCAAATCATGAACCTCAGCCCCACCTGGGCAAGTGCTCAGGTTTTAACCGGTGGGTGGGAGATTTAAGATTGCTGATATCATCGTTAAAAACAAGAAGTGAGAGGAATAGTCATGCGCATAGGTCTCCACACAGGAAGTCACCTGTGCGGGGAGGCAGAGGCTGCAACCTTCTAACCATGTGACCTCAGGCAAAGCCTTTCCCTCGTGGGACTCAGCATCCCCATCTGTAAAACGGGAGATTTCCAAAGCACCTGCTGGCACCAGGCTCCCATGGCCTGGCTGGTGTCCCCAAGTCCCTTGTGGGTGCCTGACCTGGCTGACCAGCCGAACCTACAGGCTGGGTTCCCTGCCACGTGCCCAGATACCCTTCCACCCACTCCTGCCGCCCGCCCCTTCCGCTGACGGCAGCTGCCTGCACGGAGGCTTTTAAACCTGGTTGCTGCGAGTATCGATTGGCCTGGGCCTTAATGGGCTTCTCCCGCGCTCCACGCCTGCCGCGCCTCCCCGGCCCCATTATCCTGAGTCTGGCTGCTGCTGGCCTCTCCAGCCCAGAGCCATGAGCCACTCTCCACTGAGAGCCGAGGGACAAACAGGCCACCGTTCTCCTGGGTGTTGGGGGCGGGGAGCCGTGATGGAGCCAGCTGGCTGTGAGCTCCCTGTCGCCCGGTGCCCGAAGGCTGTTTGACTGCCTGCAGGCTGCAGACCTAGGGGTCCTCCCCGGGGCCCAGCCCTGCTAGAAGCCCCAGCCCCATCACCCTCGGTGTCCTCGTGTGCGGGTGGCCTTGCAGCCCGAGTCCCCTCCCCTCACTGTCGCCAAAGAGCCCCCTAGAAGTGCCGCTCGGGAGGGAACATCCACCTGGGTCCGGGGCTCCCATCTCTGGGTAGGGAAGGCAGATTTCTGGCCTGGCTGTTGCTATGGGATTCAAACTCGCGGTATCTTTTGTAGCCGAGCACTGGCCGCCGGTCTGTGGTCCTCCGACTTCCTTTACGACCAAGTCCATAAAAGCGTCACCTCGCCCTCCTCGTCTCAGGATTTCTATTTCAGATCAATGCGAGACCTGGAGCCATTAATCACCTGCCTGTGAGTTGCAAAAGCGCGTGGCCCCATGCAGGGCCGACGGAGCCAGGCGAGGGAGCCCCGCGGGCACACGAGTCAAGTCCTCGTTCCATACCCGGCGCCGCGTGTTGACACGATCGAGCGTCTGCCCTCACCAGGGCCCCATCGGAACCACTCCTGAGGTGATGCAAGGCCTGCTGAGTGCTCACAAGCAGCCCCGGAGCACAGGGAATGGCGTGTGACACTTCTGTGAGCACCCAAAGGACACGCCTTGGAAAAACGAGGCTCTCGGTTCCCAAAGGAAGCCGCAGCCCGGTGGCTGTCTGGGAGGAGGACATGCTCGTCGGGGCCGTGTGGCGCATTCGGTGGCCGGTCCACACATCAGTCGGGTGACAGCTGGCTTCAGTTCACCTTGGTGCTGGCCCCTTCCTCGGCCACCCGTCAAGTGGTAAAGACGGACGCTGGCCTCAGGGCTGCTCGAGGCGGCCTGGACAGGAACACGACTGTCCGAGGGCCTCACTCCTGCGGTGATAGCGGTCATGACACTGCAGCCTGGGCCCTTGAGCCCCATTCTGCTTGTGACCATTTCCTCCTGTGACTCCGCTGCCAGAGGCAGTGGCATAGAAAGAGGTCTCCAGGCCGGGGATGTAGCTCAGCCGCACAAGCACCTGCCTGGCAAGTGTGAGGCTGTGAGTTCGAGTCCCCGTACCCACCCCAAAAAAAGAGGCCTCCAGGTTTTGAAAGCAGAAGGGAAGCACTGTGCAGGGCCAGCCCAAGGGTAGGAGTTTTTAAAAATATTTTTTAAAAAATACTTTATAATTTAGGAAGTCACGGAGGGTCGTTGCGACAAGCGGGGACTTAGGAGCTGGACAGGTCTGATTCCAGAACCTCGCTCCCTGCTTCACCGTGGGATTTTTGGGAAATGATTTCCCTTTTCCTCTCCTTCCCTCCCTCTTCCTTTCCTCTTCCTCCTTCCTCTTTTTCCTGTGTTGCCCAAGCTGGGCTTGACCCTGCAATCCCCCTGCCTCAGCCTCTCAGAGTGCTGGGGTTACAGGCGTGCGGCCCCACGCTGGCTGGATCTCACATTTCTAAGCGGTGGCTTCCTTGTATGTGAGCCAGGCATGACTGCTCGATGGACGGGCAGATGCCGGACCCCCACAGGAGGACACAGGTTAAGGCTCTGGCCCAGGCCCGGCCCAGGTAGATGCCGGATCCTGAAATCTTTCTGCTACAGTGCAGAGTGCCTGGCCCTCTGGGTTATAGGAGCTCACAGCCCCTCGATAACGGGCTGGCTCGCCGGTCATCACGGCGGTTTCTAGGAAATGCCTTGCAGAGCTAAGAAGCTGACTTGGGTCGGTCGGTGCTGGGGTTATGGCTAGAAAGGCCACAGCAGGTGAGCAAAGTTTGTCAGTGCCTGGTGAGCGGAGTGGGGGACACGCAGATGACGTGGGCCAGGTGCCACTGTGCTTTCTTGCTGGGCTCCCCCACCCCATTGTGAAATTTACATAAACTTATCCCTTTGAAAGTGGATGTGGCATTCGGTACAGTCTCAGTGTTTTTGGCCACCCCAGGGTAAACCCCATACCCATTATCGGTCACACCCCTTCCTGCCTCCCCCACCACAGCCTCCGGAACCTCCGATCTGCTTCTGGCCTGTGAATTTCCCTCTTCTGTGTATTTCCCATAGACAGGATCACACACCATGAGGCGTTTCGTGTCTGGCTTCTTTCACTTAGCTTCATGACTTCAGCTCCTCCATGCTGCAACACGAGCCAACACTTCATTCCTTTTCATGGCTGAATAATATTCCACTGTGCAGCCCTCCCATGTTTATTAAAACAAAACAGACACAGGGCTGCCTCCACCTTTTGGACACTCGTGGGCAATGCTGGGAGCAAATGTGTATAAGAAAAAGGAATGCTTTCAATTTGCATGGCAGTCAGACTTGCAGTTCTCAGACCTGACCCTCTGTTCCTGCCTCTGGACCTCTGCACCACCTGTACATCCCCTGGTCCATCCCATCCACACTTCAGGGCTCAGCTTCCCACCTTTTCCTCCAGGAAGGCTGCCTGGCATGCTGGTGCAAGGCTGGTTCCCAGCCCTCTCCGGGTGAGCCCTTCTGCCCCTGTTTGCCACTGCCACACCTCAGCCCTCCCTGATGAGAGGCTCAGAGTCTAGCTCGGGACTGAGTGCTTAGCAGGTACTTTGCTATGTTTGTTGAATGAATGTGTGACCATCATCTCTGCCACTGCTGCTCTTTGTGGCAGCCTCATGGGTTTTCTGACCTGAGAGCAGCCGGCAGGCCACAGGCTGGAGCAGCTTCTTTTGGGGGACAGGAGCAGCCACCTCCAGTTATTCCCAGAGGCTGAAGACCCTGGGGAGATTTGTTGACAAAAAATGCAGCCCGGAAACGGGAGCGAAGCTGCTATTAAGATGATTAATTAGAGCCCTGCCCTTCGTTCTACTTGGAATGGCACCATTAATATTAATGACCCTTAAAAATCCTCCGCACGCGGGCACTTACTCTTTACTTCTGCGCTTGCTACAGCGCTTGCAACCTTTGAAGCTCTCGAGGCCTGGATTCTTCCCCACACTGTCCCCGCCGCGGGCAGCAGGCCCAAGCTCCTGACACTCCTCCGAGAACCAGGTCCGCTGTTCCCTGCCTCACCGGGGACCTGTGTGTTCTGCGGCTCAGCACCACAGTGGGATCTGGGGAGAGGACGATGGGGGCCTGGGGGACAGAGCTCAGCTTTCCCTCATCAGATGGCAGCAGAGGTGACACACGGGGCCGCGAGGGGCTGCTTCCACAGGGACCGGAAGGAAGATCGCTCAGAGCGGAGGCCAGCTGGGGGGACACAGGCCACAGCCTGGACAGTGACAAGGAACGTGTCAGCACAGCTGGGTGTGGCATGGGGCAGGGCAGGGCGATGGCTTCCCATGGGTGAGGCTGGGTTCCGTCCCCAGAAAGGGAAACAGCAGCAGCAGAATCATCATCAACCCGGACTGGTCTCGGGAGCCGCTGCCCTGTGCTTTGGGGAGGACTTGGGGACCATGCTGGGGGACGCCAGGGAGGCCCCTCGAAAGGCCTTGCCCTGTGTGCTGCAGTCCTGGGTGGGAGCAGGCAGCGCCCCCTTGCTCCTTCCAACCTGCATTCAGTCATTGGACACCTGCCACACAACCAGCTCCAGGCACCAGAACTGGCACGCAGCTAATTAGCCCTGGGGGGTGGGGGGCACAGGCTGGTGCCCAGCGTGGAGCCTGCATACAGCAGGTGCTCAATAAAATGCGCACTGAGTGATAATCGAGTCTTACCCCTAATCGATTATCAGCAAATCTCAAGTCTTTGAAAACAATGAGAGCAAGAGAAGACAGACACATCTCTGTTTGGGGAGTGGGTCTCTTGAGTTTATGCATCAGAAGCAATGTGTGGACATCAGGTCTATCTACCTATCTACTATCTATCTATCTATCTATCATCTGTCATCATCAGCTATGTATCTCTCTCCTATGCCATGCGAGGATTGAACCCAGGGCCTTCACACTGAGCTACGTCTCTACCACTGTTTTATTTTGAGGCAGGGTCTTGCTAAGTCATTAAGTTCTTCAGGCTGGGCTTGAACCTGTGATCCTCCCAACTCAACCTCTCCAGAGTGTAACCCTCAGACACTAGGAGGGAATTATGATGCCACCCTTAGCCATCACACTCGGAATGTGACTTAATCAGGTACGGCCGAACACACACACACACACACACACACACACACACACACACACAGAGCAGACCTTCATGGCTATAGTCAGGAACTTAGTAATTATCATGTAAGAAGCTTTTAAAAAGCATCAAGACATAGCAGGGGAGCATTTTCCTGTAATCCCGGCGTTGTGAACAGTGTTGGAGGCCCCAGAATTGGGCGACACAGTGAGTTCAAGGCCAGCGGAACTACATATGCATAGGGACACCCTGTCTCGAACACAAACAAATAAAAAATAATAAAAATTAACATAAAGTAAAAGAGCGTCAAGTGCTGAAAAGAATCTCTCATTTTCCATGAGTCCTCACCCTGTGACCCTGAGAAGGAGAAACTGAGGCTCAGAGAAGCACAGGGCCCTCCTGGGGTCACAGCTAGGCGCCAGTGTGCTGCAGGACGTGGTGTGGTGTAAACGCAGGGGAACCGGAAACCTTTTGATTCTGAGACCAGGAGTTTATCCAAGCAGATCTCATTATCCACTCGGGCCAGTGACAGGACCCCTTCCAATCTGCGGCCTCCCGCTGCTCCGTCCCGGTCCCTGCTGGCTCCTTCCTGCCGGATGCTCCCGCCTCCCCGCCCTGCCTCCCAGCTCTGCCTTCATCCCCTTTAATTAAACGGCAACTCTCGGGGGAGAGCGATTGAATTATCCAATTATGCCCTCCTAACCTGATTGCTGTCCTTAACATCGGTGAAGGCAGAGCAGGTGTGGACGTGCGCCACAGGGACCGAGGTGTCCCCAGCGCCATCGCCTCCCGCCACCCCCCTGCCCTGCCGGCCCACACTGCTTGCCCAGGGCCTGGTGTGTGCAGAGCACATGTTGTGTAAATAACAAACGGCCTGGACCCCAGGGCGTACCAGCCAGGCCTCAGCTGCTGTTAAACTCTCCCGGGTGCCCCGGGTTCTGGAGCGGGGAGTCCCCCGTCATCGCCCCCCCAGGGCCTCAGGCGGCCCCCACCCTTCCTGTCCCCAGCATCGGTGGCTCCGTTTTGTACATTCATCCTGCAGCTCTCTAGCGGCAGCTCCTGTGCGTGGGCACGCTGCCAGCCGCTGGCGTGGAAAATGGAGCTCGCTGTCCCCTGGCCACCAGCCCGGGCGCGGCCTTCACCCTGACCAAGGGTGGGGACCCACCCAGTCACCCACCTCTGCAGAGAGCTGGGCTCAGAGCCCCTCTCAGAGAAGGGCTCGAGACAGCACTGCGAAAATAAATAACTACTATTAAGATACAATTCTGCGATCGTGGGCCCTCTATGGAGCAACTACTCCTTTCTTTGAAATAAAATGTCATCGTTTTTACTTTTTAATCTAAAAAAAAATGCGAACCTACACAGGAATAAGGAAATGTGTGCTCCTGGACGCCTCTCCCTGGAGTCCCTGGTTGGCTGCGACCTCACTCCCTCCTGTGTGATCGTTGTTATCCTTGCCCGCGTTGTGGCTTTGCCAAATCTTTAGAGGGTGAGTTGCAGACATTGTGCCCTCCACCCGGAGCGACGCGTGTCGTGTGTGGGGACAGGCTGTCCTTCTCAGCCTCCAGAAACCAGGAGGCTCCAGGAAGTGACAGCGGGCAGCACGTGGTGTCCCCCGCATGGGGTTCACATGCTCCTTTTGCTCATTTCCCCCCAACTGTTCTCTTCAGCAATTTAATTCTTCCCTTGGCCAAAGATGCAATCCAGGAGCCTCCGTCTCACCCTGTAGTCTCTTTAGGTCCCTTGGGTCTCGGGCAGTTCCTCAGCCCGTGTGGGAGGCGACAGGTAAGGCCAGGGACACGGTCTGAAAGTGCGTTGGGAGGCAATTCTGTCTGCGTCAGCCCCCAGACTGTGCGGTCTAGGGACAGGGACCCGTGGGGCCTGGTGGGGCCACCCAGAAGCGTGGCAAACCTGAGGGCTGTGGGTGCGCCAGGCAAACCACTTCCACGCTCTCTTTCAATAAAGTAGAAATCATGCGCTCTAAAATAACAACGAAAAATGTAATAGAATGAGCGCAGGGGCCCGTACCTTGTGATTCGCTGGCACGGGCAAGCACTCGGCACCGTCCGTGAGTGTATGTGCCGTGCTTTTCCATGACTCCAAGCGCGGTAGGTGTGGGTACACCAGCACCTGCTTGCACGTGTGAGGACTGTGTTGCACAGCAGTATTACAGCTGTGACATCACCGCGATATCACCACTGTGACCACGCTTTCACGGGACCACTGTCTGCTGTGTGGCCCTCTGTCAACCGAAATGCTGATGTGTGGTGCATGGCCTCGCATGCGTTCATCCTTTGTTTTATTTTGTTATTTTTGAGACAGGGTCTCACTGTGTAGTCCAGCTGGCCTGGTACTCACTATGGTGGTCACAGTTTGTAACCGGCTAATATAAAATGTTTTAACAAAGTGGGACACGGTGGTGCAGGCCTGTACTCCCAGCACCTGGGAGGCTGAGGCAGGAGGATCACCACAAACTCCAGGCCCACCTGGACTACAGTGAGTCCAAGACCAACCTGAACCGTTAACCAAGATTCTGTGTCAAAAACAAAATATTTGAATAGAATATGAACTATTAAAAGAACCCCTGTCTTCCCCCAACAGGTCTATTCCTGAAAAGTTAACTGTGGTTCTCCAGAAGAATTTTCCAGAGTCCCTGCATACCCATTGTTTGCTACATGCAGAGGACTTTGCCTTTGCCAATGGGGATGTTACTGCACCCATTTTACAGATGTGAAAACTGAGTCCCAGAGAGGCAAACAGACTTGTTCTAGGTGGAACAGTCAGCTATTAGCCCAGTTGGGACTTGAATCCAGTTCTTTTTGTTCCAAGGCCCCTGTCTTGGACCACAAGATTTAACTCATTTCTCAAGCTGAAGGGCTCTCCTCACCCCATCCTTGGATGTTGTGATCGGGAAAGCTAGGTGGACAGGCCAGAGAGGCTCTGGGGCTGGTCACCTGCCCGGGGGTCCCATGCCCGGCGGCTGCCGGGGCACTCGCCCTTTGCACTCTCGGCTCCGCTAAGCTGTGCTGAAGGCAGGTCCAGCTGGCAGGAGCGCGCGTCCCAGCGGCGGGGTGTGAATTTATGCCGTTGCCATGGAGTGCAGCTTCACACCCAGGGAGCAGGAGAGACAAGAAGAGCAGCCACACGGAGCATTTTTCCCTTCGTCCAAATCGCATTCCCGAGTCCGCTACCGTCGGCCTC
>RJWT010056626.1:0-10008 GCA_004365215.1 Cuniculus paca
GACCCCCCCCCAAATAATAATAGCAGGGCGTGGTGGCTCACACCTGTAATCCCAGCACTCGGGAGGCTGAGACAGGAGGATTGTTGGGAGTTCGACTAGCCTGGGATACAAAGTGAGCTCAAGGTCAATCTGAATAGCATAGTGAGACCCTGACTCAAAAAGACAAGGGCCAGGGATCTCGCTCAGTGTCCTAAGCACCTGCCTGTTAAGTGCGAGGCCATGAGTTCAAGCCCCCCCACCAAAGTGACCTCACCCTGCCATACTAGTTTAGTGTTGTGTTTGCTTCCTTCCCCAACACAGCCCTTCAGGGCTTGAACCAACTGAACCCAGAGGCCTGCACCCCAAAGGCTGAACATGTGTTCCAAGTGCCACTCCACAGGGACCCCACCCTGCCAAGAAGAACCAGGTGCTATGAAAACACCTCTGAGCTGCTCCCAGAGGTGGGTGGAGCAGGGATTCTGTTCCTGACTTGACCTGCAAAGATGCCAAAGCCTGACGTGGGCCAATGGTCTTTGCAGTAAGACAGGCCACCTCTGACCCAGTGCTTCTCCCTACCTGACTGGCAAGTCTAAATCTCTGTCATACAGCTAACAACAGCACAGCGACAAGACAAAGCCTTGTTCAACAGCCTGGATAAGAACAAATAAATAATAAAAACTGGCATTTTCTGTCCCTAGAAGATATTTATCTATGTTTCCTTTTTGTTGTCGTTGTGGGTTTTTTTTGAGACAGGGTCTTGTTATGTTGCCCAGACTGGCCTGAAACTTCCCATCCTCTTGCCTCAGTTTCCCAAGCACCTGTCATCTCAGCCCATGGGAGGCTGAGGCAGGACTGCTGTGAGTTCAAGGCCAGTCTGGGCCACAGAGTGATTTCAGGGCCAGCCTGAACTACATAGCGAGACTGTGTCACTAAAAAAATAAAACAAACAAAAGCACATACTTATACTCTAGGGCATAAGAATCAATTATATTTTTAAACAATTAATAACATGCATTAGATTTCTCCTCCATCAAAAACTTCTATTGTCAGAAAATGTGACAATACAGCCTTTACGAGCCCATCTCTGAGATGGCTTACCTCACAGTGACAGGGACAAGGGGATGTGAACATCTTGGTTCATAACAAGAACTTAACATTCTGGTACTGTGTGTGTCTGTGAGTGTATATAAATAATATAAACTTGGCTCAGAATCTGGCATAACTTTTCCTGAAATACAAACACATCTGCCAATAGCAGTCAGTCATTATGATTGGTCTGGGAATTCTGAATTTTAAATTGATAAATTCTTGCTGATGGGAAGATAAGATACCACATTAACAGAGGGTGTTTTGCAAAATCTTATGACTCCCCCTTCCATCCCAGTACTAAAGATTAAACTCAGGACCTTCACACCAAGTTCCATGCTCAGTGTTTTTTTTATTTATTTATTTAAATTTTTTTTTTTTTTTTTTGCAGCACCAGGGATTGAACTCACAACCTTGCGCTTGCCAGGCAGGCGCTTAGGCCGCTGAGCTAGATCGCTAGCCCTTATCTTTTTGAGACAGGGTCTCACTATGCCATTCAGGCTGACCTTGAGCTCACTTGTAGCCCTGAAAGTCAGATACATGAGCAATTTGACTCTTGTTCATTGGTATATCCGACGCCTCAAATAGTGCCTGTCACATAGTAAGTAGTCAGTATGTGTGAAATATACCCATTTCAAAGCTCATATACATTGTTCCAGCTCTACCACATCTAAGAATTCACTATACAAAAATACCCAAGTACACAAAAATAAAGAACAAACCCACTTACTGCTGCAGAGTTTATAATAGCAAAAGCAAACAAACAAAAAAGCAAAACAATGAAATAAAAAAACACCCAACAACATAAACTTTCTTCCATGATATTGGTAACTGGAATAACCTTCAATACTAGTTACTGGAATAATCATTCTTGAAAGGTTTAAAGTAAGAAGGAGATAGTTATTTACATAGTGAAATATTTTTGAAATATCCATGTTAAGAAATAAAAAGCCAGGCCTGGGGATTTAGCTCAGCGGCTCAAGTGCTTGCCTGGTAAGCCTGAGGTTGTGAGTTCAATCCCCAGTACCAAATAAACAACAACAAAAAAAAGAAATAAAAAGCCAGCCAGACATGGTGGTGCACACCTGAAATCCCAAGCACTCAGAGGGCTGAGGCAGAAGGACTGCTGCAAGTTCAAAGCCCTCCTGGATTAACAGTGAGATCCTGTCTCAAAACGCCCCACTCAAAAAATAAAAAATAAAAAATAAATAAATATATATATATATATAGCCAACCTGAGAACTGTATGTCTGGTATCATTAGATGTATTTAAGTATTCGAGTAATAAATTCCTGCTGTTTAAAGTAAAAAAAAAAAAAAAACAAATTATTTAAACAATACAAATTTGGGTATGTGAAGAAAAATATCTGGAGAAAACATCCTACATACTAGTATCACTTTTTTGTCTCAGTATAAGGCCATGAAGGTTGCTTACTATCTTGTATATTTCTGTAAACAGCTTTCAAAATAATGAGTATATTTTATCAACAAAGACACTGTTACGCAAATAGCATTTTTCCACTGTCGTTTTTTCTAACTTTTAATTTTTTTATATTTGAGGACTGGGGATCAAACAGGGCTTTGCATATGCTAGGCAAGCACTCTACCACTGAGCTCCCCTCTAACCTTTTAATTTTACAATGAATCTGTCACCCATAGTAAAAAGTTAAATCCCAAAGCACCCAACTGGGACTCACAGGCCTAGCAGGGTGTGCCAGTGACACACTCTCAATTTCTGTTTCCCAACCCACTGCACTGTCCCTCCCTAAAGGTTAGGGAAAGGCCGGGCATCACTGGGCACACCTGTGATCCCAGCACTTGGGAGGCTGAGGCAGGAGCCCAGCCTGCGCTACACAGTGAGTTGAAGGTCAGCCTGCACTGCATAGCAAGACCCTGTCTCAAAATAAAAACATACATAAATAAAGCAAGCAAGCAAGCATGGGGAAGCCAAACCTGCTGCAGGCCCCGAAGCCTCTGTGAAACCATGAAAGGTCCTACAACTACAGACTCTTCCTCTCCAAGAAAAAAAAAAATTCTTAAGAACCAGACTCTTTTTAACCTGAAGTGTTCCATGCGTTCAACAAGTAAATATTGTGGACTTGCCAAGTAAGTCTAACGTCACTCTATCTCCTAAGTACACACACTTATCTAACATAGATCTTCATTTTTCAGGGGGTTAAGGGACTATCCGCCAAGATGCAATAGCAGGTCCTAAAATTTCAGGTTTGTCAGCCAACAGACATCTCCCAGGGCTGTTAATAAACTGCTACCCAGGTGTATTCACCTTTCCAGGTGCCAAATCCCTGGAATGTGTTTCATTCCAACCCTACTTACGATGAATAATTCCAATTATTTTTTGGTTTTGTTTTTATGTTTTTGAGTCAGGGTTTCACTCTGTAATTCAGGCTGGTCTTGAACTCACTATATAACCCTGGTTAGCCACAAACCCAGAACAATCCTCCTGCCCCAGCCTCCCTTGCACTGGGATTACAGACATGCACCACCACACCCAGTCCAATTATTTTTTCAAGTGCTAGATGTGAAGAATTTGGGGGAGTTAAGGCCACCGGCCATCATGATTAGAAGCTAATATTCCATTCACTGAAATGCTTTTCTGGTCACCTTTGACAATGATCAAGCTATCTGTTCAAGAAACCCTATTCCCATATCAAAGGGTATGAAAGTCAAGACCTACTGTCTCGAAAGAAAAATAAGCCAGGTGTGGTGGTGCACTCCTGTAATCCTGGTACTCGGGAGGCTGAGGCAGGAGGATCGTTGCGAGTTTGAGACCAGCCTGGGCTACAAAGTGAGCTCAAGGCCAGCCTGAACTGCATAGCAAGACCCTGTCTCAAAAAGATGAAGGCCAGGGATTTAGCTCAGTGGCCTAAGCACTTGCCTGGCAAGTTCGAGGTTGTGAGTTCTATCCTGGGTACAAAAAAAAAAAAAAAAAAAAAGAAAGACAGTCCTGAGAGGGATTCTAAAAAAATAAAGTGGACCTTTCTGGGTTCCCTGTTTACTAACCCGTCATAATGGCCTGTTTTCCTAAACAGCACCACTTAGGGGTATTTCCTCTGAGAGTTTTAATGAATCTTAGCCTTCTTTGCAGATAAGACATAAGAGTTACAGTACTGTAGAGAGGGCAGCAAATCCCTGAAAGTTAGATAACTGCTCTGCTTACAAAGAACATTCCAATGAATTCTCAATAGCATTCTTTGAAACCCTGTCTTGATCCTCAAAACCTCAACTCTGTGGGGGCAGCAGCCTGTATCACCGACAACAAAACAAAGGGTCCAAGAAGTTATGGGTCCTGTCAAGGTGCTAAGATTTAAAACCTGAATCCCTGGACACCAATCTAGTCTCTGCTTAGTCAGTCTCAAAGAGAAGACTGCAGCTTCATGGGTCTGAGAAAGGAGGGAGTCGTTTTCACTGAAATGGATCCAAACTCTCTAGTACTGGCCAAATAGCTTACACAATGACTCGCCTTGAAAAAACAAAAAGCAGAAAGTTGAGGTCAAGTAACCCAGAAGTCCACCCCCACCACATTCCCCCAACTCCGCAGCCCAAGACCTCAACCTTTTACCCATCTGATCCCCCAAGCCAAGGGTGTCAAGGCTGCCCAAGGGAACCTGGCAAAGCTGTATCGCAGCGGCACCGGCCTGAGGGGGCACTGCCTCTGGGATGCAGGCAGTGCGATGCCCAAGCGCCATGGATTCAGCCCACCTGATGCAGCACGATCAGATTCGGATCCATTCACACTCACTGAGCGCACCCTGCACGAGTGATCTCTAGAATTCTCCGCTTCCCGAGTCCCATCGTAGATGGGGAAACTAAGGCCCGGATCCTTAAAGTGGCTTAACGCAAGGGTGGAACGCGGGGACTGGAGCCCGAGACCCTAAACGTCAAGACCCGACCCGCGGCCGACGGGCCTGCCGGGCGCTCTGGGCCCGGGGATGCGGAAACGACGACCCTCCAGCCGCCGCCAGGAATTAGTTCGAGGGGAAGGGCCGCCTCTGGAAGGGTTGAGGCGGCTTCCGTGAGACGCGCCGCGAACCGGCCCGAAAGCCTTCCGCAGTGCCGAGGACCGGGCGGCCGCTCGGACAGGGGCGTCCCGGGGGCCCTGGGGACCGCACTTCACCCACCCCGCGCTCTCCGAGAGATCACTCACCGCGGGTGACCCAACAGCTCTCAGTTGCACCTGGGCAGAACGCAGGCCCGCACCACTGAGGCGCCAACCACTGCCTGCGAGGGCGCAGGGGGTGGGCGTGGCTCCGGGGCCGCTTCCCCACCCGCCCCAGCCGTGGGTGTGCGCGCCCGAGACGAGTCGGCCGCTTTAATTCCCCCTGAGAACCCTAGCTCTTGGTACAGCCCGACCCGGCCCCGCCCACACGCCTCAGCGAACGGCCCCGCCCCCTGGCCCGGCGCTCAGTTCCGGGGCGGGCTACCTTCGCGGTAGTGGCTTTCCTTTTCTGACCTTAGAGTGTCCTCCTCCCGAGCCCACCCTCCGGGTCACCGCGGGACCACGATCGTGAGTCAACTTGTGAGGCCTCCTGTTGCTGCTCTCATGTGATCTCAGCAAGAGGTCCCTTCAACCTGACCGCGGAGGGCTGGGATTTGGGGGCTGTCTTACTTGAGTGCGGCAAGCGGCCAGGCAGGAGGCTAGGACTGGACCAAAGAGACCCAGAGGGTGCAGAGCCTGGCCGCCTTGGTTGGAGATGAAAATCCCACCTGCTCCTCCTACCAGGTGATGGGGATTTGAGGATCGAGTGACAGAACCCCTAAGATAGGAATCCCCTCTCTGCCATTAACAACATCACAGAGGAAACAGGCATCTTCTTTTAGTTTTCTCCGGCGAACTAACAACTGAATCCTATGCTTTCTGCCTCGAGGATCTCCAGATTTTCCTTCTGCCCTGGCCCTGGTTCAGACACAGCTGGGTGACCTTTCACCTGGTTGATATGGAGCACTTCCTGTAATCCCAACACTCTGGGAGGCAGGAGGATGGCAAATTTAAGCCAACCTTACACAGTTAGTAACTCAGTATGACACTGTGTCAAAATAAAAAATGAAAAGAGGCTGGGAATATAACTCAGTGCAAAGGCCCTGGGCTCAATCCCTAGTACCAGGAAAAACAAAAACCTGATGTAAGGCAAAGACCAGTAGGTAAAGACAAATGACAAACGAGAAAAAAATATTTACAACTATAGTTAAAGGACTAGTTGATCTAATAAAGAGTTTCTAAACTAATTAACATAAATGGGCAAAAGATAGCAATCTCAGTTTCCAGAAAAAGGAAATACTTCTTAAGGATCTGAGATGTTTCTCAACATCATGCATGAAAAAAATATAGTTTAAAACTTGACTGAGGGGCCGGGGATATAGCTTAGCAGCATAAGCGCCTGCCTGGTAAGCACAAAGTCCTGAGTTCGAATTCGGGTACCAAAAAAAACCACTTGGCTGAGATACATCTCTCAACTTTGACCAAATATGAAAGTTTAATGATACGCAGCTAGTGAAGCTATGTGGAAATAGGCCTGTCATTGTTCCTGCATCCGTACATGGACATGATTCAGCTGTTAAAATAAACCAACAAGGAACCTCAAGAAAAAGGCAAGTGCAAAATAATAGGTGTACCATGCTACAGCTACTGATCTTTCAAGTAATTGTGGTGGAACATAGGGGAACGGTGTTCATCCTGCATATGCATATTTGCTGTATGTACATGAAATATTCCTGAAAAGAAAAGGTGGAAGGATGTTTATCTCTGGAAAATGGGGAGGATTGAGATGGGAGCGAAGACAAGCTTCCCTATTTATTCCTTGTATCTTTGAAATTGTATTTTATTCTAGGTCAAACACTTCTACTACCATCCTACCAGTCAGCACCCTAGCACTGAACTACATACCCAGCCCCATAAATCTTTTTAATATTGATAGAGTGTAAAGAACTAACTTGTTCAGTGACTCCCAGTACCTAAAGAAGAGTAACAATAGATTTCTCAATCGAAATTATACCTAAGGGGGTTACAGACAACATATTTCCTGTCCATTCCCCCTCTGCATCTCATCTGTACTGCCCAGAGACATTCTTACTTCATTTCACATTTTTTTCTGATCCTTATCTTCAAACTGATACGTTGCTGTGTTTGTGACTTTGTCCTGTACCTGATGTTCTAGCTGTTACTTCTTGAGTCCTTAACCACAGAATTAAACCTCTTAAACCACAGCTCACCTGCCTTGCCACACCTCCCCAACATAATTATTTATGTACCTAGAGTTCCTGTGAGTCATCTTGGTAGTTTAAGGAGCAATGTTAGACTTTTTTTTTTTTTTTTTTTTGCGGCACGGGGGATTGAACTCACGACCTTGTGCTTGCCAGGCAGGCGCTTAGGCCACTGAGCTAGATCCCCAGCCCATGTTTTTGAGACAGGGTCTCACTATGCCGTTCAGGCTGGCCTTAAGCTCTCTTTGTAGCCCAGGCTGGTCTCAAACTCACAACGATCCACCTGTCTCAGCCTCCCGAGTGCTGGGATTACAGGTGTGAGCCACCACGCCTGGCCTACACTTTTAGTTTTTGATCCATGAACTGTAGTCAATATTTTCTTTTTTTTCGCTTTCCAGTACTGGGGATCGAACTCAGGGCCTTCACACTGAACTACATCCTCAGCCCTTTTTTTATTTTATTTTTTGATATAGGGTCTTGCTAAGTGACTACCTTGCCCAGTCTGGATTTAAATTTACAGTCCTCCAGCCTCAGCCTTCCAGAGCGCTGGGATGATAGGCGTACATCACCACGCGCAGTATGTAGACGGTATTACTTAATATTGTACAGGGTACAAAGGCCCTTTCCTTTCCCCCCACCACTAACGCCAACTTCGGCCATCTCAACCTCTGTATTTTGGTTATTGAGCCTAATAGCATTTGCATTTTGAATGGTCTGTACTTTGTCTGGTCTGTAGCTGGGGCCTAAAAGTCAGGTCAACAAGCAGTGTTGCCATTGTTGTCATGCTGTACATGGTGGATACAGCATGACAGGATTCTTCTCTCGCGGCCTTCCTCTTTCTGTAGGCTCACTGGTTCTTGTTTTGCTTTGTTTTTCCTGGCACTATTTAAAAGAAATACAGCCTCCACTTTGCCAGGAATCTGGAGCTACCAAGTTTTTTCCAAAGGTCTCTACCAGGGCTGCCAGACAACTCTGCCCCCATCCAGATAGGCTGTTGTCAAGGAGGGAGGCTGAATTCATATTTCCATTCTCGTACCAAGTATACAAGTGAAGTTTGCAGAACAAATGTGGCTGGAACGCAAGGGCATTCAAAATCGGGCACCAACCTGTTTTTCCAGCTTGATCTTTGTAAGCTCTTAAGATTCTAGAAGGATGAACAGTTTGTTTAACTCTGACACTGTTAACAACCCCAGTCTTGGACTTGTTAAGGACTTCATTCCATGCATATGTTACGCAGCACTTTTAATCATCTTCATAGGTATGTGCTTAGACATTTTTTTTTCCTGGCAAGGATAGCAATTATTTTTCAAGTAAAAGTGGATGAATCCTTGTAAGTGCTGGGCACTTTCGAACCTCTGAACCAATAGGAATGTGGTTCTTTTTTATGTTCACTTGTCTGTGTGCTACTCTCACTCCCACCTCTGGAAAGTCACTTGAGTCCTCTCATGGAAGTCATGGGTCCCACAGAGAGCCCTCCAAGGCCCAAAGTATTAGAAGCCCTGCAGGGCAGGTATGTGTTAGCCATCTCCCCTCTCTCTGTCTCCCCACTAAAGTTCTGCCAGATTCAGGTAGCAGGGAGCATTTCTGGGTGGAACCATCCAGGATTCCTGAAAGATGGACTGGAGCTAAGAAGCTTGGGCCTGGATAGAAAGAAGTAGGGGGTTAAGAGAGTTAGGACCCCGCTCCCCAGCAGGATAGGCTGGATTGCAAGAGTCTAGTTTTAAGTGGGAGTTTATCAAAACTGGAGAGCAGTCATTTCAGGACTTTATGCTGGTCACTGCAGGATAAGGACTTTGTAGCTCGTCCAGGGCTCTGCATGTTTGCGTGTTTTGAGGGCTCTCACAACTGAACACAATGGAAGAAAAGCTTTGTCCTGGCCTGGGTCCAGGTATGACTCCCTCCAGGGCTGCTCAGGAAGGTGTGATCCTAGCAGGGCAATGGAGGCCACCAGGATCTCCCTTTTTTCAGACAGGGTCTTACCCATTTGTTAAGTTGCTCATACTCAGCTTGTGATCCTCCTGCCTCAGTCCCCCAAGAGTGCTCAGATTTCAGGTGTGCACCACCATGCCCACTTCTTGGGGAAGCTTCTAGACAAGTAGCATCTCAAGAAGCCAACTTGGTCGGCATCAGTACTTCAAAGGCCTTTCCTTGTTCCGTAGAACCAAATATTTGCTGAGTTCTTGTGATGCACTCCTCTATGCTTGGAGTTAATGCCACTTACTGAACACCAGCTAGATCCTGAGCAGTTCTAAACATACTCCACATGTTAGAGCAAATCTCTCAAAAGTACACACTATCATCCCCATTTGACCGATGAGTACACAGAGACTCAGAGAGGTAAAGGGTTTTGTCTCAAGGTCCCATGTAGTAGGTTTTTATAGTGGGACCCAGCCTGATTATTATCAGCAGGCTAAGCATGGCCAACCCTTTCTCACTCCTCTGCCCTTGGAGAGCATGTGTTCCCAGTGGCACCAATCCCAGCCTCTTGGCAGTATCTGCTTTAGCCCATGCATTTGTCGTGCTGGTGTAGCTCCTCACATTCCCGCCCAGGAACGCCTGCTGCCTGAGTCTCAGGACCCCCCAGCTCCAGGTGCCTGACACTTGCCTGTTCCCCTCAAACTCAGGCTTCCTCTCCTTCATGGGGACACAGAGGCTAGAGGAATCTCCAAGGTCATGATATGCAAACCTCTGCCCAGCGCAAGAACTCATTCCCAGCATGGCCCC
>RJWT010056627.1:0-10011 GCA_004365215.1 Cuniculus paca
GTAAGTGTTTATATTATGAATATGTTATATCTGCAGGATTTATTTCAACACCAACCAACACGTGACCCACAGAACAGAAACTCGAACTAAGCACTTTCATTTTTAACTTCCTATTTCGCTTTAAACTCCTTGTATAGTTTCAATTTATGCAGGTTCTTTCAACTCCTAAACATTTCCCACTTGTCCTTTATCTTGTCCTATAAATTGTGTGTAAAAAGCGTCACAAAGAATTTTAAATGGAAATCCAGCTTCCTCCAAGAATAATGCCTGTTAACTCAGCACACTCCGGTTTTGCTGTTTTTACCAACAGCATCTTGATCGTTTTTAATCAAATGTTTAGTTACGTGTTTCTGACACTATAATGATACTACTGCCTTCTCTGAGACACAGGGTTTTGATATAGGATTTTCTCCATCCATTATTAAAAATACATACTGAACAAAATCTTCAAACTATAACCTTGGAATTCTTATTTTATCAAAAATGGTCTTAAAAGATCAGAGATATTAACTGCTAAGAAAGTTTAGCAAAATATTCCTACGGACCAAGATGAGTAAAATTACTTTAAAAGTTCAGAACAATGTTAGTTTCTTTGTTATATATAAATAGTTATTCACTTCCCAACACTGACATTTTTGGTAATTTCAGTCATCTGAAGTCCTACTGATCCAGGCTGCACATGTTGTATAGAACTCAACCATTTTCTAATTCCTTACACCCTTATTGTGTAATTAAATCATTCATTTATTCTACAAATAAAATATTATTGAATAACCTCTCTGTGGTAGTATAGTTTTGGGTATAAGAAGCATGCCACTGGAAAAAAGAAGCAAAATTTCTGCTCTTTCAGAGGTTTGGTAACTGTTCAGTGAGAAGACAGACTCTAAGGCCAGACTTTCTGGAACACACCCACATGTGCCTGTGCACCTTGACACTTAACCTTGACCCAGCACCTGACCTTCAGTACTTGTTTCTGTTAAAAGAAGAGGCCATGAGTTTGGGTTTTATGAGAGTCAAACAATTAACTGTATGCAAAACATTTACAACAGGGGCCCGGGATGTAGCTCAGGGGCACAGTGCCTGCCTGGCAAGTGCAAGGTTCTGAGATCGATTCATGGCACAAAAAAATATTTACAACAGTCCCTGGCTTGATCTGAGAGCTCAATAAATTTGTTATTATTGTTATAATTTATTGAGTAAGCAAACTTGCTATTTATATAAATATAATGCTGTTAAAGAGAACAGACAGAATAAAGAGCTCAAGAGTAATGAAGAATGAGGGTGGCTCATGTTGTTTAGACAGGCAGGTCAGGGAAAATGTCTCGAGGAAGTAACATTTTGCCCGTGCTTTACAAAGAAACTCGTGATTACACCACTTGAAGGTCAAAGCCAGAAGAGATTTGAAACTGTGTGTGAACAGACGTCTACTCTGGTTTCCCACCTCCATTGTTTTTTTTGTCTGGATTGCTATGATTGATGAATAGAACAGACTTATAAAACTGAATGAAGCTGGGCGTGGTGGTGCACACCTGTAATCCCTGCACTTGGGAGGCTGAAGCAGGAGGAACACTGTGAGTTCCAGGCCAGCCTGAACGGCATAGTGAAACCCTGTCTCAAAAAGACAAACAAAACAAAACAAAATAAACTGATTGAAATAAGCATAGTCTGAGGAATCAAAATTTAGAAATTCAAATCATCTCTTTTCTTTTTCACCCAAAGGTCAATAGTCAATCAATGTTTTAAAATAATTATGTCTATGAATACAAAGTAAAGAAACAACTTGCAAATTTGTGATAGATTGAAGATTGTCTTTTGTTTTTTAGATTGTCTTAATAGATCTACAATTTCTGTTCCTAAGAAGTTCATGGTCTGCAGACATCCAATCAATGCTCAGACCTCTCCTGGAGGTCCCAAGGACCATTGGTCACAGTTCCGGTGGAAGACTGGAAAAACCAAAAAAATGAATCTAAGAGATTACGATTAAGTAATTCTCCACACTGCTACTGATTTTCACAAATTATTGTTATATTTTTATAACTGGGAGTCATTCATTTTTCATACGTTTTTCTATCTTATACCATGTAGAAAAATGTTCAAATCACATGTTTTTTGCAGAGATGTAAACGAAGAAAAAGATAGACATACAGGTTGCATCCAGAGTCTCCTTTAACATCTGAGATGCAATAGAAAATACTAAGAAGAATCTTATTATTTCCAGTTTAAATAACTTGATTTCATTTATCTTGAAACTTGACCCAAATTAATTTTGCCTAAGAGCCGAATATTTTCTTTATTTTTATCATTAATTTTTAGCTCCTGGCTAATAAATTGACTTATTTGTATTTATCGAAGAAGATAATTTTCAGTTACAATTTCAGCTATCTTCATAGTATAGTATGTGCAATTAGACAAACTTCTCATTAGAGTAGAATTTGTTTTAATACTCTCATTTAAGATGATTTTGGAATTCCCTTTTTAGCCCTGTGCTTGCCTAGTGCTTTTGGTACACGAAATCACTCATCATCCCCTAATTGTCTGCTGCCAACATTTGATTTCTCTCCTATTATTTGAAATGGTCTTTTCTTTATCAGTAGTCAATACTTTTCTTGTAAGGCAAAGAATCACAGATTTGAATTTAAAAAAATAATAATGGAGAACTCGAGACAGGGTGAAATAAGTGTAATGCAGTCAAAAATACTTGTATCCAGAAGGAAGAGTGAAATAGGAAACTGAGAAAGAAATGTAGACTACTTGGCAGTGTGGTGTAGTTTCTAAAACTGCTTAGAAGTCAAGGAAGATCCAGGTGTAACAATAAAAATGGGTGTGGGGAGTGAAGCTGTTGAATGAAAAGCTGAAAACGGTTAGCAGTCATGATTGTAAACATATTTTTAGTCTCTGCTTATATAAACATCTAATCTTGCAACAAACAATCGTTAGTAAAAAAAAAATACTGAAGTTAAGGTGCAAAGTTTACACTAGGCATGGAAATACTCCTCCTGTAGCTCAGTTTGCAGGGCTGCACAGATCTTTCGTCCTTTGGCCTCAGGATGACAGTGAGGCACGCGCACACTTCACCCATGTTCCTTTAGCTCCTACACCAATGAACAACTGCTCAAGATCACTGGAACATCTAAAGAAGATTCCTTTGGTTTATGTCAGTATGTGATGACAGAGAGGTATGTGCATTTTATTTTACTGGACAAGGTCGATGTTGCATGGGGAAGTTTTACTTATTTTTAATGACATTGGTTACCAACTTTTCCATAATTTCCCTAGAGTTCATTCAAAATATATAATATTTTAAGAACTCTTATTCTTTTCTATTTTT
Organism: Cuniculus paca; assembly: GCA_004365215.1. Taxonomy (NCBI): domain Eukaryota; kingdom Metazoa; phylum Chordata; class Mammalia; order Rodentia; family Cuniculidae; genus Cuniculus; species Cuniculus paca. The sequence goes on from RJWT010056627.1 coordinate 3,329, forward strand.
GTTTTAAGAAAGACGGTAATGGTTTTAAACTATTATTGTTCCAAATAAATTTGAAATCAAAGAGATGGTGCAAGCAGAAGCAGTCAGGTCATAACAGTTTGAGGGAAAAAAGAAAAGATGGAGAAATGAAGAATTATGACATAAAATGACACACATGAATTTTCAGAAGTGTTTAATGATACTTCATTTTTCTCCTCCTCCTCTGCCTCCTCCTCCTGCTTTTCCTTTACAAGACTTCCTCTTTTTCTCCACCATCTTTCACTTATAGCTCATGATAAAAACACGATGAATTATTTCAGAATACCTATAGAACAGATCCTGAGAAAGGAATCAACTGGAGGATTTCTAAGAAGGGATCCAAAATGTAGGCTGAGAAAATGCGACAAATGTCACTTAGAAATTAGAATGTATTTAAATCTGTAAACAAAAATCAGATTTCAACAATTCTGAATTTCTTGGCATCATATTTATATACAATGAATCAAATCAACATAAACTCATTTTTATAAATCAATACAAAATATCAAAACGTTTAGAATATTGGAAATTTTGAAATATTAAAAATGTATCTCTTTCCCTCCGATTTCTTTATTTTGGCAATTTACAAGTCATAGAAATTAGCATCACCAATTGTAACCATGGTACACTTACTTCAGGGCTTCAGAATGTATAATAGAATGGCGTTATGCTGTCCAAGGCTATGCCAATCCTGGATTTAAAATGCAATCCAGTACCACCACCTTTTATGTAGAATTTATAGCCTACTTGAAGATATCTCACCTTCTTAGGTATCCCTGAGACATGCTGGAAGTTTTGGCATGTGCACATAAATTCTGTTGGAGATTACCTGACAATCTCTCTCTTTTTTTGCCCAGCTCTCCACAGAGAAATATATTGTCTGTAAAGGTGTGCAATGGACACTCTACAGTCTCAGGTGTACCTAAATGCACTGAACCTTTCCAAAAGGCAGGAGAAAAGAAAATGTGGTATTTACACATATGGCAGTACTGCTCTGTCATAAACAAAGGTAAACTTGAGTCATTTGTAGGAAAATGGATGCACCTTGAGCCCATAATGTTATAAATCAGTGAAATAAATCAAACATGCAAGCTTAAATATTATATGGCTTATCTTACAGGAGAAATCCAAAATATAAACAAAGAGCAAAACAAAAATAGATAATAAGAGGTAGGAAAATAGGTTTTTCTCAAGGGGGTAAGGAATCAAGAGATGGAGGTATGAAGAAAGGAGGTGGGGAGAAAGGAGGGGTATGGAATGAAAAAAGGAATTAAAATATGTCATGTACCAATTATACATGTAAATATTATTTATTGCAAACATGTACAAAAAAAGGAAGGAGATCAAAAGATGGGTGGAGTAGGGAGGTAGAGAAGGGAAAGGAGATAAATTAAGGAATTTAAAATGAAAAAAGGAATTTAAACGGGGGATATAGCTCAGTGGCACAGCACCTGCCTGGCAAGCATGAGGTCATGAGTCTGATCCCTGGTACAAAAAAAAAAATACAGGAATTAAGATGTGCTATGTACATCTACCAACTACCCACAAAGAATGTGAACATTATATGCACTACACGTGCACTACTAAAAGAAGGGCATCGAACAATTGGACTCAACTTTTTCTTAGCAGAGCATCACTGCCTGCAAGCAATAACACACTCTTCGCTCGCAGGTCATTGTGATGCTGTGCATTTTCGGATGTTCTTGATCTGATGTTCAGGAAACCCATTTATAAACGCCTCCCAGTTCCTGTTGCATACTCAAAAAGTCACATAACACACAAAATGGTGCTGCTCGCTACAATGCTTTTAATAAAAATCATTGTTTCTAGTTAGCTTGCGGTTCACACCCATTACCAAAAGAGGTGAAAATTTATAGGAGATTTACATAGGAACAGATTCCCTATTACAAGAATCAGTTAAGTCTGATTCCTGAAATCTGGTGAATGGGCTGGATTTGCTTGACTTTTCTTTTAAAGTTAAAGTTCTCAGCCGGGGGCGCCCGCCCGGCAAGTGCGAGGTCATGAGTTCGATCCCCGGTGCCGCAAAAATAAATAAATAAATAATAAATAAAGTTCTCTCCTCCAGGTTTGTCCCTTCTAGGCACTTATCCCTGATGAGTCTCCCTATGTCTATGTCAGCTGTAGACTCTGCTCAACTGGAAACTGTCTTTCCTCCCAGCACTCATGTGTAACGCTGCATTTCTGAGACAGGCAGAGAATGAGTCCTGAATTAACATTCATCCAATTTGTAGAAGCATGGTAATTCAAAATAAGAAGGCTGATAACTTGGGGAGGAAGTAAAAAGAGAAAGATTCACCGCCAACCTGAATACCACCTTAAGAAAAGAACAGTATATGATTTAAGACAATGTGACTTCAAGGAACAAACGCTTCTCGCCATCTTTCCTCCTGCCAGTGAGGACTGAGTGTGGTAGGTAGGGATGGAATTGGAGGGATAGCAGGAGTTACATTTTGATGAATTTTGGAATTTCTTTATTTTTGAAACCAATAAGTCAAAAAGACTTTGTTTGCTTCAGTTTGGCAGTGGTGGCATTTTGGAATTGTGTAAAGCATATACAAAAGAGCATTTCAACACATTTTAGGGCTCCCTTCTGTGTGTCCATATAACTGGAATGTTTTTCAAGTGTGGGCCATGTTCCCCTCTGACATAAGAACATGTTCATTGTCAAGAAGTGACCAATCTTTTCCTTCTACTCTGTGTAGTTTCCAATGGGTCGAATATTTAATTTGACCATTTAAAACTTCTCTTTCTAGATTTAAAATTTAAACATATTTTAAAACTGTAATGAATGATTTCACATTCTTGTCTAATATCTTTTTTTCCCTTTATCTTTGACCCTCAGGACTTGCGAACTTGGAAAATGGAACTTCGTTCAATTCAGCATTATATGTCAGAGTAATTTCTTGATTAGTTTTTGCTTTCTTCATTTCTTCAATAATAGAAAAAGTGACTTTACTTGTACAAGAAGCAGAATTTTAGGGGATTCTGTGACTGTATACCTTGTTATTAGAGAAGCTGTTTCTAGTGTTTAAGTGTCTAGTTGAAAAAAAAACTACAAACAATATTATTTGTCCAATTTTAGACCAAAAATCATTGCATTCCAACTTAGCCAATTGAAAATACTTGGGATATGTAGGCCAGAGGGACTTGTGAAGATCCACATTCCTTATTTCTCTTTTGGCATTTTAGGGGAAAGAGAACAGTTTAAATTTGCCATGTAGCTTGACTTTTTAATCTCTTTAAATCTGATATCATTTTGACTTGTACTTTCAGAAAAATCACCTGGTTTCACTCTAGAATAATTAAAATTACTCTAATAGTTCTATTATTTTCTTGGCAATGCATAGGCCAAATATTTATGTGACTATTTGGACACTCATTTGAAAATATATCACAAAATTTACTTCTTGTTAAGTCTGTTCTAAATGAAAGTTTCTGATAACATAACAAGTTTCTAATAACATCCCCATTTTTTCTATGTATGATAATTTAGAACCTTTTAGTAGGCATTGTTTTGAATTGAAGATTCCATAGTTGGCTTCAGTCACAAGCTTAACTGGTATTCCTAAAGTATAGGAAAATTAATTCCAATCCAAGTGGATGTGTGTGCTATGATTTTTCTTTGTGTATATTTAAAAGTGAAAAATGTATTTGAATTTTTAAAGAAAAACTCTCCATAAGACATTCTTATGAAAGACACTTTACAAACCATTTGGAAAGCTTTTTTTATTATTATTATTTGTAAATAAACTAGTAAGGCAGATATGGCCAATACACTGTTCTGGGATAAAATTTTAAGTTTCTTTATAAAAATTGCAGTGTAGTTCAGTTCATGGATGGCTTGTTTTGCTTCTGTAGCCAAGTGTTTGGCGACTAGTAGCAATTCTGCAGAGCCTTTCAAAACCCCAAGGTCTCCTGTACACCTGTGTTGAGCTGTAAAGGAACACATAAAAAGCTGACTGGTAGAATAGACATTGTTTACGTGGTGCTCCTGTGCTTCATTAAAATGGATGGCCAGGTTAGGAATGGTTTCTGAGAAGATTTAGCTTAATGAATCATTTTAATTTACTGTTAACAACTGCAATGGAAATTTTGACAGTATTTTCTTAGTGCAATTTTTATATTTGGATTAGATACAAGACTGGAAACAATTATCTTTTTAAATTTTTGATCATATTTGCAAAATATTATCATCGTTTTTCTTGTAAATGGAAAAACAAAAAACCAGAAAAGAACAAGCAGCCTGCTCAGAGTTACAAACCAAGATGCCCTCAGCCCTAGCTTGGCAGTTACTAAGTATGATGTTTGTCCACTAATCACATTGTTACAGGAAGCTGAGATAATTAGAATTACTATAGGCAGTCAGACAGGGCCAGGTCCTCCAAGGAGCCAATACAAAAACCTAGATACCTTGCAACTGTAAAGGAGAGAAACACCTCCTGCTGTGGGCAGGATCCGGGACAACAAATCAAACAAATGCACCTACTTCCTGAAGACTGATATTCTAAATAAGTCTGTAGATGCCTAAGGAAGCTAAGAATCACCTGTCTGGACCCTCTAGAGAAAGAGTCACTGCTCATTAAACATGCTTGCTGGCTATGTGACTCGCTTCCCCATTTGTCCTGGACTTAATCAATTTTACCTGAGCAATTAACCTTATTGGTTAACCATAATTCTGTCCCACCTTAGGAATTCCCATTCTTTCCCACCTTGGAACCTTCTACTCTATAAAAAGTCCCTAAAATGACAGAGTCTTTGGCAACCCACTCAGGACCCCTTCTGTCTCTCTGACAGAAGCTTTCTTTCTTTCTCACAATAAATATTTTCTGCTCTTAACCTCCGTTGTTCCTAAAATTCATTCTTCGATTTTAGAGAACACGAACTCATACCAGACATAGTGGGTTGGGAGTTTCATTCCCCTGTATCAACATTATCCCATCCTCCAAAAATGATTTCTACCAAGAATCCTTTTAGAGAATTTTTGGAGACAATGCTGCATAAAGTTTTCATCTTTCTTCAGATTACTCAATGAGATTTGAAATTATCCAAGTTTTTCATCTCTGGCCTATCAAAAATTGGAGCCTTTTCATTATGTCAGATTTGAAACTCCAAAAGAATTTTTGTAAATTTAGTTCTACATGTGACTGAATACAAAAAAGGGTGTTCAAAATTATAGCATCTTTTATAGTGGTATAATTAATCCAGTACAATTCTCCAAAAAAGCATCTAAATGAAAATATAAATAGCTATTTAATATTCTTTTCCCTCCCCAAACTGCTCATAATTCTACTAACCAATGAATGTTTTTTGGAGGAACTATTTGGAGTGATAATAAAGCAGAAATTGAGCACAGCGAAGATGTCAAACATTGTTAACCCAGTATTCTGTTATAAGTAAAATAACTATCAGGAGATGGAATTTTTAACATGTTTTATACTGATGCATAATTAGGTTATAGTTATTTCACAGAGTCTAACACATCTTTCAGTTTCTGACAAAGTTGAAAGTGATTAACAGCTTTCTGAATCCCTTTTCATCCTTTAGAAATACCATACTTGCATTTGCATTGTTTACTGAATTGGTGGATCAGAGAACTGAGTGTTAATGAGAGAGAATGGAGGGTCACAGGTTAGAGACCTGTGGGAAGTGCCAATTGCCCGTGCATGGGTCTGGCCTGTGTAATGCATGATTAGGCCTGTCACATTCTGTAAAGCTACCCAGAGCCTAGTTGAGTTTGCTACCTATTATAAATGTTGGGACTGCCCAGGGAAAGTGACTTCTGATCATCTCAGTGTGGATTTATCTCTTGATCTCTTTGATCAGGGAAGAAAAATTGTTGATTTCTGGTTTGTGTAATTGGCCCTTACATCCTCCTTTCCATGTGTGCAAACCACCTGATTAATTGTTGCAGATCACGATTAAATGGAGCCAGGGGATGAGGGGAGTGCCCATGAAATAAATCTAGTCGGGATGTGGTCACCTATTTAAAAGCAAAAACGTGATGGAGAGGTTTCCTAACCACATGGAATTTATACTTTGTTTTATCTAAGATGCAAAAGAAAAGGACTTGTTGAGATTTTGAAATGATCTCAAGTTTTTTCACAGTTTCTTCTTAAAGTCACTTAAAGTAGCTCAGCCCTGGGGTGGCGGTGGGGGGGTAGAAGAACCTTATGCTGCTTGTGTTTAATCTTGATTTCTGCGTGAGGTTAAGCAATCGTGGCGAACTGCTTCTCTTTTACCCCAAGAGGAAAAGAAGCAGGTGACAGAGTTGTATTTGCGTTACACAATCTCAGTGGTCAGCATCGTCTCCTATTTCATAGGTTTTTTTGGAACCATCCAAAGGACATGGGCTATGTCACCTCAAATCACAGCTCTGGAGACTGAACAAATGTTTATTTTCATTGCTTATTTTGCTCAATATAAATGTTCATCTAAAATTAAATAATATATTATGGGTTTATTTATATGTCTTTTTCTTCAGACTGTCCTGTGGTAAAAGTTCCTTTCAAGTTAGGTTCTAAAGAAAGGGTTTATAGGTTGCCCTTTCTCTGTTCTGTTTTCATTCCAGCTTTGGAGTATTAAGGGATTTGGGAAGTTAAGATAAGATCCTCAGTCCTAACATGCCTTGCTTTTATCCAAACAAA